>RCUC01163289.1:0-84501 GCA_003697995.1 Taxidea taxus jeffersonii | reverse complement strand
AAAAAAAAAAAAGATGGAAGATAATAGTTCTTTAGAAAAATGGAAACATATTATTCTTGATAATCTTCCTCTTTGAAAAACTTAGCTGAATCTCTCTGCCATTTACTTTAATAACCTACTGAGAAACTTAATTTTATTAACTATAAAAGACTTGCTTGATATTTCCTTTTAAAGAGTCCTCCAGATTTGACAGCTGTTATTTTTTCATACTCATTGTTGTGTAGAGTCTTTATTTTACTTAAAATAACTTTTTAAATTCTCAGAGTGATAGCTACTATCGAAAAATATGCCAAAAAATATAAAGCAAGAAACAATCATTCACAATCCCATCACCCGGAAATAACTAACAATAGCATAGCTCCTTTCAGCCTTCTTACGTGTATGTATTTTTTAATGTGTGTTCAATGGAGCCCTTAAATTATAACCGTAAGGAAAATGCTTTTAGTGTTCAGGCAACAGTAGGGAAATAATAATATCTTATGTTTGCATAGAGCTTTAAAACATGGAGAGTTTTTTCAGGGAGTAAAATATTTAATCCTCATAATATCCCATAAAGCAGGGTAGATGTCATTTTCCATTTTATATACACGGGGAACTTGAAGCCCAGACGTGCTCCGTGACTTGTCGAAAGGCATTTGTAAGCAGTAGAGTCTTGGTTAGAACCCAGACTCTTTATGTGTACAACTCAAAGAATTCATTATGCTAGAATTTTCAAGTACCAAAACCTGAATCTGAGCTAATTTTGAAAAACTGATTCTTTAGCTGGGAAAAGAAGGTAAGGAAGAGGCATGTTGTTTTGAATAATGGTCTTTAGGTTTGTACAGGGGCAGTCTTCAAAGAAGAGTAACCATCTTTCTTAGACCCTCTTCTGAAAGTAAAACAAGAGGGCCGAGTTTCCTGTGGACATTTAAATCTGGAGTAGGATACTTTCCTGAAAGCCTTTGAAAAGACAACATATTATTTGTTTGGAATTAACAGTCAGTTAAATCTTGAACAACTAGTGCTGTTCTAAAAAGAGTAAGTGAAGTAAAGAGCAGACCCTCTCATGTTTCCGAAGGACTTGACAATATACCTGGAGGGATAAAACAAACATCTATAAAACAACTTAGCTGTAAATTGTGTGGTATTGACTCTATGTAAATGAATGATTAGGGGTTAGAAATAATAAACTGAGGGGCACCTGGGTGGCTCAGTGGGTTAAGCCTCTGCCTTTGGCTCAGGTCATGATCTCAGGGTCCTGGGATCGAGCCCTGCTCGGTGGGAAGCTTGCTTCCCCTGCCTCTCTGCCTACTTGTGATCTCTGTCTGTCAATTAAATAAATAAAATCTTAAAAAAATATAAATTGATACCCAAAGAGCATTTATTTTGTGCTAATCAAGAAAATATCCCTAAATGTTACAAATAAGATCAAGAAGCCAAAAACAAGTCCTGGTGGATGACCGAAAATAAGAAGGGACCCATTCATTCACACATTAATTCATCCACTCCACATTTGTTGAACATCTGCTGTCTGCCACGGGGTACATAGGAGTGACTAGATATCTCCTTTTGAATATAACTTAAGTTAGATGTTAAGAAATATCAAGCAATAGGTGGATGAGTGGGTGGCTGTGTGGGCAGATTATAACAATATTATTAACCTATGCAGAGGTTAGGTGTGATTCTGACTAGGGACAAGAGTTTATAATAGATGCGACCTAAACACTTGTAATTCACTGAATGGGAGAGCTAAAGGGAAATGTTAGAAGTCATCTACTCTACCCACCTTTCCTTATTTTCATTTCAAAAATTGGGAATTATGATTAGAGCCATTGTGACTTGCCTGAGTTTGTAAACTGAGTTAGCGGCAGAACTGCAGGTTGAACCCCCTGGTCTTTCACTTTCCAATTACATATACCATTCTGCCTCTTGACTCTTGAGTTTAGCTAAAACATCTTTTCTTCTTCCCCATGCCAGCTATGTGAATCCCAGATGTTAGATCCTCAATTAAAGGTTTGGATTATAATCATCATTAGGCATTGGTAGGAAAATACAGTTTAGAATATGAATCTGTTTCATGTCTCAATCTTAGTGAATATCTTATTTATAAAATGACTAAAGGCTCAGTGAGATTAACAATATATACTTGGAGCAAATGTTTTATAGCAATGGCAGGGAAGAGTCTGTATTTTATTTTATTATTATTTTTTAAAGATTATTTATTTATTTGACAGACAGAGATCACAAGTAGAGCAGCAGGCAGAGGGAGAGGGAGGAACAGGCTCCCTGCTGAGCGGAGAGCCCGATGTGGGGCTCGATCCCAGGACCCTGGGATCATGACCTGAGCCAAAGGCAGAGGCTTTAACCCACTGAGCCACCCAGGTGCCCCAAGAGTCTGTATTTTAGACCTAGCTCAATCACTGACTAGCTGTATCATTTGTAGGGTCATGCCATTTCTTTTTTCTTTACCTATAAAATGAAAGGATTAGAAACACTTCCAAAGTATTGTTCAGTTATTATAGCTACATCTTCTTAGTATTTGAGTAAAAGCACTGACTTAAGGAAAAAATTTCTTATGATTCTCAGCATTGACATAATTTTTATTATAACGTAACTTAAATATGTATAAAACTAGCTATAAACTTTTGATGCATATAGCTCCTACATACAACCAACATGAATCAAATAACAAGTCACAAAATTCTTCACATTCCAGTTGATAAATTCAAAATGGAAATGGCTGCTGGAACACCTGTTTTTGAGGTTTTATACCCTCTGCTATTCAGTGCCGTATATCTGATTAAATTCTCCCTCAGCTTTCCTCTGGCCAAACTCTTCTGTGAAAGAGTCCTCCTGATGATATTACTGGGCTTCGTTTGGTTTTTACTTAACTCGAATGAATCATTGACATGTTAAAAGTCTCCATGTGTCCTTATGTCATGAATCCCAGACAACTAAAGTAGTAATCCTGGGCACCATATTTGAGTTTATGAAATCATAAATACAAACTGGGGCATGGAACCTGCGTGTATTTGCTTACAACATCATCCAGGTATTCCAGAGAGCCAGAGAATCTAAAATGCAACTTATTCCAGTCTTTTATCATTTAGAATGAAAGGAAAATTGAAAATACAGAATTAAAAACTTTTTATCAAAAACTGGAAGCAATTTCAATGTCCATCAGCTAAATGGATAGCCAGAATATGGTATCCTCATACACTGCCTGACCTAGATTCATCGATAAAAAGGAACTCACTCCTGATAGATGGTACAACATGGATGAACCTCAAAACAATAATCCTAGGTGAAAAAAGCAAGAAGGGCTCCTGGCTGGCTTAGTCAGTAGAGCATTTAATTGGTTCTTGATCTCAAGGTTGTGAGTTCAAGCCCCATACTGGGCGTGGAGCCTATTTAATTTGAAAAACAGAAACAAAACCAAAAACGAAAGCCAGACACAAGACCATATATTGCATTTATACAAAATGTCCAGTAAAAGCAAACCTAAAAGGCAGGAAAGTAGATATGTAGTTGCCTAGGATTGATTGTAAATCAGCATGAAAGTTCTTACTGGGTGATGAAAATATTCTAAAACTGTTTTATGATAATGGTTGCAAGAATTGGTAAATTTACCAAATTTCATTGAATTGTACACTTGAAATGAATTTTATGGTATATAAAATATACCTCAAAATAAAGCTTTTTATAAAGTTTTTTTTTTAAGTAGAACTTCCTAGAAGTATATATCTATAAATATCCCTCCCCTGTGGTAAGGAGACCTTGTTGAAAAAACACTATTTTAGTGGAACCGGAATGAGCATTCAGTACTTAGGAGATCATGGATTCTTTTTCAGCTTTGACTTTGGCATTAACTCTGTATTATCTAGGGCAAGGCCTCTAGATGGTTTCCCCATCTGCAGATGAAGAAGAGGTTAGATTATATGTTCTGTAAGACTTCCTGTAGATAGGACAACCTCATCTTCACATTTCTGTTATCCTTTCTCAATCTCCTATTTATTGCCCCCTCTCCCCAGATGTTCTTTCCAAAGCCCCTTTAATCAGCTTGGCATATTGCTTGTCTCATTAACTCTTGTTCACTAAAACTTCCTGACCTTAATGCATAGGTCTTTTGAGTACGCAATTCCCCAGAATGTTTATCTGAAATTCCATACTAGACTGAATGCCATATCATTCATTAAGCTCCCAGAGGCTACGTTCTCATCCTCTGTAACTCCTATGGATGCTCTTCCACAGATAACAATACACTTCCCCTTCAGGCAGTACATGAAAGAAACAATGGACGATACAATGGAATCATCCTATAAAATTATACAGAATGAAAATCTGGCCCATTGTTTTCTCCTGATGCCTAAGGAAGAAGTTGTACTCTTTGGATCCCCATAAAGATTTTGGCTTGTCCACCTCCTCGGATTCCCAAGTAACAATTAAGCAATCTGGCCTTCTTCCCACTCACTTCTCATTTCAATGTGTAGGATCCTTGTCAGCTTGCCCAGAATGACTTTAGGCATTTTGAGCTATTCATCTGACTGTGTGCAATAGATAGATAAAAACATAATTAGAAGGAGGACTGACTTAAGACTCAGTTTTGTTTTTATTTCTATTGGGGGGTGTGTGCTCGTTTTAGAATTAAAAAAGTCATTTCTTGTCTGTCTTCACCTTTTTGTGTTCAAAAAGATGTTTTTAGATGTTTAAAATGAAAAATTTATTGCAATGGGGTTCGTGTTTGTAAATACAGAAACACAGCATCTTACTTCCTAGAATTTAGTGTATCTGAAGAAAAGCAAACTTGGGGTCTAAAGAACAAGCTTTGGTGGTTGGAATGTGGTTTAATTAGTCCATAAATCTGTCAGGAATCTCCGACTCTCTTCCTAAAGCTTCGCTGACATACAGTATAATTTTGGAAGAACCAGTGAAGTTTGTATTCTACTTATCCCCTGTAATTTAGGAGTAAACATTTGACAAAAACTAAAAGTCCCTTTTGATGGAAATTGTTAGGTAAAACTGAAGCATTACTTATTTTATTAGGGACTGATAAGTGGTTTTCTATATGCCATGAAAGGAAAAAGAGCCAGTGGATGGGTGTCCTGAGTATAACTGTCAGAACCAAGGATAACAGAGTAAATTGAAGTTGAAATAAAATACTTTAGGAATGAGTGAAAAAAGAGAAACTTAATTATATAAATATTTTATGATAGGAATATTCAGTGAACAGAAGATACAGCTCTGCCCAACCAAGAAAGTTTGGTGTTGAAGATATCTACCTTTCTAGTGACAGAGAATGCATGAGATATTTATTCTTCCTTTGTAGTGGGAACTGTTTCAGGGTATCCACAGAGTTGTACTTCCCAAAGGAAATCTCTGCCTCATTAAAAAAGAAAAAAAAAAAAGACAGCTAATAAATGCAGAAGGAGTGATAGAATTAGAAAAGCTTCATTTTATAAACTCAAAATATTGACTCAGGAGAAGATTATGAAATGTGTTAAAAACTTTAAATGAGCAATTAGTGAAACTGAACATCCTTATATGCCAAGGTCACAGCACACAGATTACTTTTCTAGTTGCAAGGAGAAAAAAGGAACCTTACAATGGAAAGACCTATCATTCTAAATTAGTAGTTGATCTTAGCATCATCAATGGTCAGTCATATGCTGTGTCTCTGATGTAATCGAATAGGAAGTCTAGAACATATGTAACATGTGTTACATTCAAGTAAAAAATGTTTGACTTGAATTCATAGATCCTTAAATGTAACACCCAGTTTAAAAGTAACACAGGGATAGAGAAGCAAGCTAAACGATACCACAAGAAAGCAACGAGACAAATCCGGAGGGTCAAACATTCTCCATGAAAACTGGCCTGATCTCTTCAACTGGTCAGTGGCCTAAAAATTAAGAAAAGTCTTTTAAAAAGACTTACAGGACATATAACCAGATACATTTCATCATCCTGGATTAGATTCAGGTTTGGAACAAACCGACTGTGAAGGAACATTTTGGGTCAGCTGGGGAATTTTGAATATGGACTGGATATCGTTGGAAATGAACATTTTCAAAGCGGAAAGATGAAGATTATTGACTTGAAGAAGCAGGTTGCCACTACAAAGTACCGTATCTCATTTTTATCTAAAAAATACAAATACTGTATGTATGTACTTAAGAATTGTATAGACTGAGAATCATTCATGTGCTCAGGAAAAGAACCAGTGCGAGAAACACAGTTCAACATCAATGATCTCTGAGTAGTAGAAATCATTTAGTTTTTAAACATTCAACAGTGAACATAGACCAGTTCTGTAATAATAAAAGGCTGTTATACAACAACATGCAGAAAAGCAACAGTGTACTTTGCCCTTTAAGGAAAATAAATATATTTCCTTTGAGGAAAGAAGGTACAAAGACAAGAAGACACTTTCTTATCTTTCAAAAACATCTGGTGAGAGTTTGTGGCTGTGAAGCTTTGCCTATTTGTCTTTAGTCAGTGTGGTATTAAGAGACAAGCGACCTGGCTTTGAGTTCAAACTCTGTCGATTACAAGCATTTTTATTTTTGACAAGTCACCTTATTTCTCTAAACCTCTCTTTTCGCATCTAAAAGAATAATTGTGAGAACTAAACATAATTGAAATCAATCAGTGCCTGGAACAGAATAGGCTCCCCAAATTATAATTTTATGAATTCTTGCCATCAAAAATTTAAATCTTACCCATGACAACTTGATTAATAAAGTAATAAAAGGCAGTCACCAGCTGACATTGCTGTTGCTTTTATTTATTTTTTAAAAAGTTTTTATTTTGGGATTATTTTTGATATACAAAGAAGCTGAAGAAGTATTACAGAAAGTTCCCATATAACCCTCATCCAATTTCTCCTATTGTTAACATTTTATATTACCTGCTATTACTTCTAAATATGTTCCATGAACATAAATATGTTTCACGAAGAAATGATACACAGTAGAGTTTGGAATCTTTAAAAACAAGTATGAATTTTACACGTTCACTTAGTAGTAGACCGTTTTATTCATGATAACGTTTACAGAGTTGATAGAAAATAAAGTATAACTTTATAAATAAAAATATTTATATATTTATAAAGTACAACTTTATAAATAAAAAATAAAAATTTATGACCCAAACCCATTACCAGGTTCCATATTGAAGCCCTATTCGGTACCTCCTATTATTTTCTTGTTTTGCTTTGAATGACCGCCCAGTGGCATTGTGAACTTCAAATGAGATTGAAAACACCATACAGCTCTAATGTACTTTTTTTAAAAATTAAGCAACTGGTGTTATACACAAACGATGAATCATGGAACACTACATCAAAAACTAATGATGTACTGTATGGTGACTAACATAATAAAAAAATGAGAATATTATTAGTGCAAAGTGGAAGCTTTCAAATAGCAATTTTATTATTTTCATAAGAACAAG
Source organism: Taxidea taxus jeffersonii (assembly GCA_003697995.1). Taxonomy (NCBI): domain Eukaryota; kingdom Metazoa; phylum Chordata; class Mammalia; order Carnivora; family Mustelidae; genus Taxidea; species Taxidea taxus. The sequence continues at coordinate 77,070 of RCUC01163289.1, read as the reverse complement.
GAACTGTCAGTAGAAAAGACAACCGTTTCTCCCTGAAGAACTCCAGCATGCAAGGATGACTTAAAGAATATATGAATGAGGCAAAAGGACGTTTGTCAGCAAAATGAATTCCAGAATTGATTGCTCAAATGTTACTGAATTTTATTTACCAGGTTGTTATTGAGTACTTTGTAGAAAGCAAAGTCTTTAAACTCTGTGATGAACTATGGTATTCTCATTGATGAGTCATGCACATTAAGTGAATCATATCATTTTACAAATGCTTTCATGCTGATAGACTTCTAACATAATTGTTGGCATTAAGGATAATGGATCGGAACAATTTATTTGAACATTTTATTGCATCATTTTCATGACAGCACAGTTTGGTGCTTTGGACTGGGAATGAAGAAACCTGATGTTTAGTTCAAACTCTGCTCCTGATTATCTGGGTATTACCTTGGGCGAATCACTTCCTTTTTCTGGAACTCATTTTCCTTATGTGAAAAATTAAAAGAGTTTGAATATATTAATCACCCTGGTACTAAGTTTTATAATATACACTAATCTCCCTGGTACTAAGTTTGAATATATTAATCTCCCTAGTACTATTGATCTCAATAATCCATATATTTCCTTTGGTACAGTTGCAGAACTGGTAAATTGTTTATTTTACATAAATTGAACTTGTATATAGTACGTGGCTCTGAGCTTGTGTTTGTGGAATTCTGGTATGGTTCACCAGTGATAAGATAGGTTACCTAGGGAATCTCCATATAATGATCTTGAAAAATTGTTAAAATCTGAGCAGTGGGGGCGCTGGGGTGGCTCAGTGGGTTAAAGCCTCTGCCTTTGGCTCAGGTCAGGATCTCAGAGTCCTGGGATCAAGCCCAGCATCAGGTTCTCTGCTCATCAGGGAGCCTGCTTCCCCCCTCTCTCTCTGCCTGCCTCTCTGCCTACTTATGATCTGTCTCTCAAATAAATAAGTAAAGTCTCCTAAAAATTATTTTTAAAAAATCTGAGCAGTGAAGAAGATATGTTTTAGAGGTTTGGGATTGTACACAGCATAAATCTGGGTCAGTTGGTAATACGACCCATGGTATTTTATCATGCTAGAAACCACATTGCTGGAGAACTTCAGATATTATAAGCAAAGACAAGATAGTTTAGTTGCAGTGTCTTTGGTTCAAAGGTACAGTATGGGGTGCCTGTGTGGCTCAGTGGGTTAAAGCCTCCGACTTCAGCTCAGGTCATGGTCTCAGGGTCCTGGGATCGAGCCCCACATTGGGCTCTCTGCTCTTCAGAGAGCCTGCTTCCTCCTCTCTCTCTGCCTGCCTCTCTGCCTACTTGTGATCTCTGTCAAATAAATAAATAAAATCTTTAAAAAAAAAAGGTACAGTAATTTGAAAAATGTTTAGTTGATCCCTAGAAAGTAGTTAGACAGGTTAGGCTCTTTTTCAGGTATTACTGGCAAGTTAGCTTTTGAAGGGGGAAAAGAAAAGGAAATTTTCAGTTGGTTTTTCTTTAAATCAAAATGGTATATTAGTTTGAAATATTAATCCTATATAGAAAATGTTACTTTTTGAATATCTGAACCCAATTATGGCTTTTGATGAAAGAAGAGTAGACTTCACCTTAAAAAAAAAAAGAAAAAAGTAAAAAAGCACTGTTCAGCAGCAGTTTCCCTTTGTCTCTTTACATGGGAGTACCGGGCTTGCTGTTAAGGGTCACAGTGGAATTTACATTTTAGGATACAGGATTATTTGTTCCTCTATTCAGGCATGTGTCCCACTGGAGCATCATTTCTTCCATGTTGTGTCCCCTGTGACTATGAAGAAATTCTGAATTGATGCAACCACAGCTAGAAGATAGAGTTCTGAGCCAACTTTAACTGCAGTAGGAAAAGGCAGCAGTTCTGGATAGGGGGAGCAGTGAGCTTAGGTAGACATTCTGCTTGTTCGTGATTATCTGGTGTCCTTTGGAGTACCATGGGGAAATGTCTTGTTGGAACAAGAAGAAAACAGATGTTTTTGTCAGTTCATTTGGTCTCTAAACTCTTCCTTGAATGGTCCTTGTGAGACAGATGTGCAAGCGGCTGTTCTTTCATGATTCTCAACATCAACAAAAATAATAAACATGTGTGCCAACTAGAGACACTGCTAGGTTCTAGAGATACAAAGAGGTGTTCAATCTTGTTCTCCCAAGGATCACCTAACCTTTAGGGGCCAGCATAAGTACTCTTAGGGCTTGAAGCATTAAATGAAGCAGTTTTTGAAATGGAGTTATAACAAAAGAAAAAAATACTGTAAATACCTTTATACCAATATTAACATAGCTTATTTTACATAAAAGAAAAAGAAAGCAATTAAAGCAGTTTTAAAAATTCAATTTTACCTTAGAGGCTAAAATCCAAATTTAACCTATAGCCAAAAAACAGAAGGTTTTAATTAGCTTTCAAGAGTAATGTAACACAAAAATATATTTAATATTCTATTTTATGGATATATTTTATATAAATTATTCCAAACACTGACTGAATAATATTTTAAAAACCTTATGCATATATAATACTATGATTTTATTAACTATGGATTTTTAGACATTCTCTTTGTTACTGAATCATGCACAGCTGTTATTAGTCCAGTTGCCTTCTCCTAAGTGTACCAAAATTTTGGGAGTTTTTTGGCTGAATAATGTTCAGATTCTTTTGGCTAAAGACAGAAATCATAAATAATATTGAAGACAAAATACTGAAGCATAGCCTTCTCAAATACCAAACAACATTTTTTTTCCGAGTGTCATAAACTAGGGCAGAATTAGTTTTTCAGCCTCCTCACTATATGGCCATTCCAAATTATTTTCATTCTTATTCTTGCTGTTTATGTGTACTCTACGCACAATCACATCCATACCCCAAATGTCGCTAAAGTCCAAGAGGAGATGACCTCAACTTCGACATCACACAAAGCCCTGCATCCCTCAGTAGAAGCAACTGAGCTAGCTTTTGTGCAAGTACATAAGGGAGGTGGTCTTCTACTATTCCTCCTCACTCTGCTGGATTAGCAAGGACTAGCCTCTGAAGGGAAACCATCCCATGGAGACTTCTTTGTAGAAGTACCCTTCAGATGCAAAGACTGCTATGCAGTTGGTATGCAAAACACCTGGACATGTCTACAGCTCCAACATCTTACATTATAGTCCTCTTCACCAGCATGCTTTTTTATGCACCTTATAATATCATCTCGATTTTGATATTATGAAGAATAGGACACTGGGGAATCTTAAGGCCTTGAAGATAGAAATATTCACATGCATGTCCAAACTCTCATAAATTTTCTGGTGATCATATACTGTCCAATGATAGGAATGACTTTATTTAAGCAAATATATTATTTCTGGCATCAGTGCATGCTGATTGAGTTTCAAAGTTAAGTGAGGTAAAAGATCACTCTTTTAGGTATATTTTTAGGTATATTCAGATAATTTGAATAAATATAGTTAAATATGAACTTATTAGGGCTAGGAACTTTGGATTATTAATGATTTATCTTCTATACTTAGAATAATATCTGGCATCAGAAGGTGTTTGATAAATATTTGAGGAATACACAGATGGATCACTGTGAAATAAGTCTCTTCAGTATCTCAAGGGAAAGCACATTAGATACAAATGCGATTGGCTCTGTTTATTTTTGCCCATTTTAATATATGCATGAACAATTTATTTCTCAAGTGACCTGGTATTACAGTGTGATGCAGAATATTAAAATATTGTTAGTGGGGTGCCTGGGTGACTCAGTCGGTTGAGCATTGGACTCTTGGTTTCAGCTCAGGTCATGATTTCAGGGTCCTGGGATTAAGCCCTGTGTGACTACATGCTCAGCAGGGAGTCTCCTTGAGATTCTCCCCTGGGTGGCTCAGTGGGTTAAAGCCTCTGCCTTCAGCTCAGGTCATGATCCCAGGGTCCTGGGATCGAGCCCCGCATCAAGCTCTCTGCTCGGCAGGGAGCCTGCTTCCCCCTCCCTCTCTGCCTGCCTCTCTGCCTACTTGTGACCTCTCTCTCTTTCTGCCAAATAAATAAATAAAATCTTTTAAAAAATGATGATTAAAAATCCACATTGTATAAGCATTTTGTTAGTAACTTGGGGTGTTCTCTACATTGCTTGATATGTTGTCAAGAGTTTAAGCGACATTTACTGAACCTATAGTCCCCATGTTGATAAAAATTGTTGATAAAATTGTAGTTTTTGCTTATTGACTATCTTTGAAATCCACAAGATAAGAACACATCCATCTTGTTCATTAAGCCAGCACCTAACTCAAGGCCTGCCAATGTATTCTGATTTTTTGCCAATAAATATCTGTTGAACAAAGGAGTGAAATACAGTAATAGGACAGGTTGTTGCTCTCAAATAATACAGTCCAAGGGGAATAGATGCCATTAGATTCAGATGTTAGGGAATAATTAGCTGTTATAAATAACTCTGTATTTGAATATCTAAAGCTCAGTGTGAGTGAGGACTGTTAGGGGCTTGGAAGGGATAGCTACAATAATAGACGGAGAAGTTGAATGATATCTGAGGGGAGAAAAAAAGAGAATACAAGTAATAGTAGGTGAAGAATCCAGAAATTAGTCCCTTTGATGAGAGTTGGAAAGAATGGACCTGTGTATTGTCCAAAATAGCAGAAGAGACCACTAACCAACTAGAAGACCAGCTTAATTCCACTGGCCTCAGAAACTTAACGTGATCTCCCCAGATAGAATTATGTGGCATGAATGACCTACATCATCATTGAAGAAATGTAGGAATAAGAGAGAAAAAGGCATTGAGAAGCTCCCAACACCAACTCCATATCCATGGGTATTGAAAAATTAATGACACAGTTATTGACTGATATTCTGTGAAAGAGTCAACATATTATCCCCATAACTCACCCTATACTCTGTCCCTTTGGTGACTGATTTATTAAAGGAGGTAATTTAGATGCTTGTGAGAGTGGAAGTTGGGGAAGACCAGTAGTTGGCTGGCCTGGGAATTAGACACCTAAAAAACCTGGATTCTAGTTCCACATCTGCCACGACCTACCTGTTTAACCTGGAGAATGTACTTGTCATTTGGGGGCCTTGTTTTCTCATCATCTCAACAGAGTGTTAGACTTTTTTATAAAGAGCTTCACTCTAAAATGGTATCCTTCTGCCTGTTTTGTCCTTCTTATACTCTGGCATAATTTTAACATTTTAATGAACTTGTTCATTTTTTTTAAGTTGGAAAGACATTGGAATCTGAGAGCTAGAATAGGGAATTGAGGGAGAAACTGCCATTTCATAGGAAGAAAGCTAAAATTTGCCTTCCAGACGCAGGCACATCTTGGGACATTATCTGTAAGCAGAATGGGCTTAAATTTTTGTTCTGTTTTATTAACAAGAAGAAAATTGTCCTTGACTTCTAGAATTGATTGTCTTCTATCATTATATTTAACCAAAAATCTTAGACTAATCGCACTTTTAACTATTATCATCGTGTCTGTAATAGAAGGAAATTTCCCAGCATTGAGAGGGAAGGAGAAACTCCTTTATTGATAGTTCAAGTTGAATATAGACAAAACTAATCCTACACACCTGTAATTACCTCTGTCATTTGGACTGTCAAGAAGTTTGCTTTAACTTGAACTACCTTAGTAATGCTTTTTGGTTTTTAAAGGTTTTTAAGCCATACAAACACTCAACTGTCCACTTTATTCTGTGCTATGAAGGCCCAAGTATGCATTTTCCCCACCAAACTGTTGCTCCATGATTAACAGGGAAACTTTTGCTAGTCCCCTTGCAGAATGACCAGTTACTCAATGTAGATGAAGCAGATAGATGCTTATGCCACTTGGGGAACATTAGGATAAGTCTAAGGGAATTATTGCCATCTGATCCATCACCCTATGAGGGGGCATCTTGATTAAATCCACAAGTCACTGTAATTCTACCAGGCCACTTATGGGACAAGTGGAGACCTGCTTCCACACTGAAGTTTGGCACTTCTTCTGTTTTCTCCTTGCCAAAAAGGGCAAAGGCCTTGAGCAAGAAGCCAGCTTTTTCCTGATTACAAAACTGACCACAGTGCCTTGCCAACCTATCAGTGTGAGCCCATTTTTTTTTTTCTGCTAATGCATTATTCTTCTCAGAGAGAACTCCACTTTTTCTATTATGATACGGCATTTATCGCTGAAACATCAGCTATGCTCAGAACTTGGTGCATGTTACTGCCTCTGCTAGGGATGGCTAAACTTCATCTCGAGTTTTTAAAAAGCAAACCCTGGGGCGCCTGGGTGGCTCAGTGGGTTAAAGCCTCTGCCTTCGGCTCAAGTCATGATCCCAGGGTCCTGGGATCGAGTCCCACATCGGGCTCTCTGCTCAGCAGGGAGCCTGCTTCTCCTTCTCTCTCTTTCTGCCTGCCCCTCTCCCTACTTGTGATCTCTCTGTCAAATAAATAAATAAAATCTTTAAAAAAAAATAAAAGCAAACCCTGATAGATCAAATCTAAACTCTATCTCTCACCTATTTAATCTTCTAGAATTTGTCAGTGTCACTTTGGCCTTTGTCAAGGGCTGGAACCAGTGCCTCAGAAAATAATATTTCCATGGCATGCCGATGCCAGATTTTAAAATACAAGTACATGTTTGAATTAAATAGTTTCCTTCAGATAATGTGATTAGAGATTCAACCAGGGATGGGCAGTTAGAGAAGAACTTTGTCTAAGTAAGTTTATCTGGTATTTCATAACTCAGAGATGTAAAGTTTCCCATTTAGGGAGCAGCCGAACACTGAACAGTCTCTTTGCTCTGATAGCTCTAAATACTGTACAACTCACAGCCCTCACAAGACACAGAACATGTGGGTCACTGGCGAGACGGTGTAGCAATGTTTTCCTTATAATGTACCAAGTCTTGCCAAAGCAGGGAGCAACATTATGACACCACATTTGTCACAGCTGGCTCTCCAGCAGGACAGTGCCAGCCAATTCAGGCCTGGTCCTTTGTGGATTAATTCCCACCTCTCCGAAATATTTGGAAACTGATGTCTTAACTCATTGGTTGTGTTCACGAGTTCTACTACTGCCAGTCCTTTTCTTTTAATGGATTGGTCTTTTGCAAGAAATAGACAAAATATCAGTGTGAATTACAGCAAAGCCCTCTTCCATGCTGTTATGGGTGAAACTCTGGAAGATTCTCTTATTGACCCAGAAAGCGATTCCTTTGCTGATAAACTGTCTGCAAGCACTTCACAAGGTAAAGTCAATTCCAGATACGGCTGTTGGGTTACTTTGGGTATTTATGGAATGATGAAATTGCTCTTGTAGATTGTTTTCCAGGTTATATTCTAATATGAGATGTGTATAGTCCAGTCTTTTAATGTCTAGTTTGCTGTGTTAGTGTTCACTTGTAAGCATCAGAACTTTGAAAAAGAAACCTAAACTAGTCCATGTTTGTCTCTGTGTATGGCTCCTAGTTCCTGAATTTTAGGCATTAAAGATATATTTATATTTTTTAAAATCCTATTCATTTTTATTTCCTCGGTTTATATGTGCTTCCCAAATATACTTAAGGTCTTTTTAGAATACCTGAGGGGGTCCCCTTTCCCCATTTTGTAGTCTTATATGGTACATATCTCTCAGGAAGTTTTTATCCCCCCTACAGCATTTTTATTCCTCTTAAAGCTCTCTCAGCATGTTTAGTTCTTTTTTTTTTTTTCAAGATTTTATTTATTTGTCAGAGAGAGAGCGAACGAGCACAGGCAGACAGAGAGGCAGGCAGAGGCAGAGGGAGAAGCAGGCTCCCTGCCGAGCAAGGAGCCCGATGTGGGACTCGATCCCAGGACGCTGGGACCATGACCTGAGCCAAAGGCAGCCGCTCAACCAACTGAGCCACCCAGGCGTCCCAGCATGTTTAGTTCTATTTTGAAATCTAGATATTTGTACATTTTAGCTCTCCCAAAGAATTGTATGCTTCCAGAGTATAGGACCAACTTATATTCTTCTCTGTATTTCTAACATGGTGCCTAATGCATTACTGAATAGTTTGTGGGGCCTTGGAGAATGTCTATTCCAAGCATTTCATTTTACACATAAAGAAAGCAACGTCCCTAAATGCCTATTGCGTGCAAGTAACTGATTAGCTATTACCTGTACTCAGATATATAGATTCAAGCAGATACCTCATTTTTCAAAATTCCTTTCTTGGCCATTGCAAAATGTAAGTTCTTCATTTATACAGCTCCTTCTACTGGAATTTCTTAGCACAGCTTCTTCTGTTTTGTACTGTTTCATTATTTCTATGTATTTTTTTCTCATAGATACTGCATAAAAATAGATCGTGTTAACTGAGATTGGTGTTTTATAATACAAGTGCTAAAGTGTTACAGTTAAGACACGTTGTTGAAATGAATGGCTTTACATTTTAATGTTTTAATTTTTCTGGAAGTCTGAAGTTTGAACATATTAGTCAGATTTTTTTTTTTTTGTTAAAACATCAGGCTATTTAAAAATTAAGAAAAAATATTTCCTGAAATACAATTTCATTCTATTACGGTGATTTGATGCAATCTATTTATCTGTCATCTGCGCCATTTCGATAGGAGTTTTGTTTCATTATATTATATAAAATCTGCTTTCTATTTTTTTAAAAGCCATAAAAATTATTGCTGTCTTTCTCCAGTTACTAACTTAGCTTGCATCAGGGCAGAATGTCCTAGCTATACTGTGAAATAGTTCTTGAGTCAAAAGTTGGTAGTTATGTCTGTTTGCAAGGAATATGTCCAGAATGTAGTACAACAAATATTTTAGGTTAACTGAGGAAAAATACTGTGTATGGTAAGAGATAGTTATGTGATTCAAGTTAGTTTTCATTCTGTACTAATCTCTATATATGTTTATGACTTGAATTTGCCCAGAGTTTAATTGTCTTGAGTCTCAAATCCCCTCCAAGCCTAATACAGTACTTTACTTCTTAATTAACATGGTACAGAATTATTAGCAATTAAAAAATTATATATTGTACAAATAATTTGACTTTTGTTTATATGGTTTCTGATTACTTCTTATTCCTAAGTGTTCTTCTGTTGAAGATATTATTCCTAAAGGCCAAAGACCTATGGTTGTTAACTTCAGTTGCATTTTGTAGATGACCACTATTTACTCCACCCTTGCCAAAATAAACAGACTTGAAATTGAGGCCATCAGAGATGAAATACTGTAGAGTTTAGGATTTGGCTTTAATATGGTAATTAATTTTGGTGCTCTTTCCTGCTCACTGTAGGCAAGGTGGTCTTGAGGGTTGTTGCAAGTAGCTTGGTGCTACTTTGAAGAAAAAGTGTCTTGTTGAATGTGAATGATCAGATGTCCAGGCTATATTGGTCATATCATGAGATTAAAAAAATGTATGCAGCCACTCTACCCAAATAGGAGTTCTGTTCCTTTTCCTGGGCTCCATTGTCACTGTGAGCCCCCCTTTATCTTATTTCCCTGTTTTCATCATGAGCTCCTCAAGTAACCCCAAGTAACCCCATGCTGGCTCTGAAACCATCTCTCCTAGTAAAAATTGGCAAGATTGAAGGGAAGCTTCCACAAACTCAAGCTGAATATGCCTCCTACTTTTCATGCCAGACTTAGTCCTGTGTGAATTCTATAATTTTAAAGTGTTGCACCAGAGCATTGAAAGATGATGACATGCTTGTCCTTTGGAGCTGATTGAGCAATGGAAATATGCCTTGGAGACATGATAAATGCTGCAATAGACAATCCTTTGAAACAAGCGCCTGTCCTTAGATAGGAGTGAATGATTGATTGCCCGCTATTTTTACGGGAGGGGTACTTGAACTGTGCCTCTGTAAGACTCCAGGCAGCTGTATATTTGGAAGCATTAAATAATTGACCAAAGTTTTCACCTTTCTAGAGGTTTTAAGGGACCCAGGTAGTATCAGGGAATGTAACTACAAGTCTTGTCCTGGCCATGTACGTTCCGTGTGAATTTGAGTAAGCCATTTATCCTCTCTTCCCTCTGTTTCCACATACAGCAACAGAAATACAGAATTATTACAAGGATTAAATGACACAATATTTGCAAAAGCCCATCTGAAGTCCTGTATAGAGTTTATTGTTTTGGTCTTCTAGTATTAATCACTTATGGATGGAACAGAAAACATACAATATCTTAATTTAGAAGCATTTTAGAGAATATGTGGGGGGAAACCGCAGAATTCTTTGTGAATCAAAATAATGGCAGTTTTTGAGTGAGATGAGGCTTCTCCCATGACCTCACCTGAATATTTTGATAAGGAAATAATCATACTTAAAGTGTCTTTCTGTCAGATTTTTTTTTAATGGGGCAGTTACATCCCACTTTTGTTAATGTTTATTTCAGATAATATTGGATTTCCAAAAACTAAAATCATTCTTGGGCTATAAATGAAAACAGTGATTACACATTTTTTTTTCTGAGACATTGAAAAATTATCTTGATTATAATATTCTTTATGATGAAGATTTAGGTAATTGACACAGGTCTAAATTTCATAATCTCACATTAATAATGATTCAGGGCCTTTTTCTAGAATGTTACTATTTTCCATGTTAAGTTTTTTTAGTGTGGCTCTATTTTATCATTTATTTCTCTGATTTAACTGTTCATATCTCTTTTCTGATCACCAGGACTTAGTAGATTTGGTAGATTTCAAGACTCTGAGAATCTCCTTACTGTGTTTCCAAAAACTGCCATTTCTCTTGTACTTCCCCCCAAATTATGAGTTATAGGAAACACCAGAAACAAATGTCATGTATATTAGAGTCTTACAAGAAAACAGCATTTAAAATTTTATTTAATTTCTTTTCCCCTGGCGTCCCTAAGGAGTACCACTTGTTTTTGAAAACCCGACAGCAGTTATCCATTTAAACTCTTCATTGCTATATAAAACAGGTTGTCAAATGGAAAACAATTTTTATAGCTCGGATAGTTTGTTATAGGTTACTATCTTTGTCAATATTCTCACCTGTTACTGGAATAAGGTAACCCATAGGAAATTGTAAAATCATCATAGCTCCTTATAAAGCACATATTCTTTGCATCAGTGGAAATTTGAGCCAAGTAAATGTCTTCATTGTATTACAGCAACAGAACTGACATAGGTTCTGTTATTTTAGCTTCTTTTGAACAGCCTTAAATTAGGCATAAGAAAGTTGTCCCAGGAAATGCCTCATGTCCATCTACTAGTGTTGAATATTTGCAAAAATAAATGTGATATGAATAAATCAGACTCATTTAGATGGAACTAAGTTTCTGTAAACCCCTACTAGATTACCTTTTTTTGTAGATACAGTTTTGCACCTGTAACTAATTTAGAGACACAGGAATTACATTTACATCTGATAGCAACTGTTGTTCAACTCCAGTAACCTCAGAATTAAGATCGTGTGGCTAGCTGAGCACACAGTGTTTAGACCCATGTAATTTTTATCAGGTAAGAGATTTGCCAACACAAGATTGAAATTCCTGCAAGTTGTGAATGGTTTGCATTATAAAGTAAATGTAAAACAGTCAACTGTCAATTACGATAAGGAATATCATCTCTTATGACAGCACGCTGGGATTCATGTACAGCCTTTTAGCTGACTTTCTAAATGAGAGACGTTCAGCCATCCAGTCTAATCTGCAAGATAAGTGGTCCTCAAAGCCTATCAGACTTCCAGTATGTATTGAGCACCTACTGTATACAAGTAGTGCCCCATAGTGAACTTGTGATGTCTAAACACCTCCACCTAGCTTTGAAAGCTTTGTATAATCTGTTTCCACTTTGTGTATTTTATTTCCCTCCACACCTCAGAGAATGATCTGCCTTTTTCTACTTGGACTAATCACATTGTCCTAAGAATAAGCCAGACTCACCCTTGCCTCTAAGCCTACCACATCCTGGAATGCTTTTCCTAATTCTTCCACCTTTTCAAATCCCCCCTGTCCTTCAGCGTCAGGTTCAAGTAACCATGACACGAGCCCTCCTGTTAATACGTTACTGTTAATTGTTCCTCTAAACTGAAAATATGTTCAGAATATATCACCTCTCCCCACTTCACTGCCAGTACTCTCATCCAAGCCACTGTCTCTTGCCTGGATTGCTGTCCCACTCTTTGACGCGTTGTCCTGCCGCTGTCCTCACCTCCCAACTGCTTGGTGTCAGCCCTCATGCAGAGGAATCACGTTAAAATGTAAATCAGTTCTGTCACTCAGCTCACAGTCCTGCAGCAGCAGCTCCTCGCTTCACTTAGGATGGAAGCCCAGTCTGACCCAGAACCCCTGGCCCACCCCGGTCCACCTCTCTGCCCTTTCCTCAGTCGGCTCCAGCCACACTGGCCACGTTGCTGTTCCTCCTGCATTCCAGACATGCTCCTGCCTTACTGCATTTACTCTGGGTTCTTGCTCCTTCCTTGAACCCTCATCCTCTGACATCTTCTTGTCAGCTCCTTCTAATCTGGGCTCAGATCTCACTTCTGGTAAGGACTGCCTCTATCCCTGCTGTTGTTGAATTATCTGTCCTCCCCACCACCCTTTCCCTCCTCCTGCTTCATGGTTTCGTTTTTTAATATTCACCATCTTCTATCATTCTGTATAATTTACTCATCTGTTGTACTTATTGTTCACTTTTTCACACTAGCATATCAACCTTATAAAGGCAGGGATCTTTGTCTAGTTTGCTCATTTACTGGTATATCCCAAATGCCTGGGACATGTTTGGTAATGGCCAGTTGATTAATACTTGGCAAAATCAAATAATAAAATCCCCTCTTCTGCGTTGGTCTGTATCACACTATTTAGCCCTTAATTGGAGACTGCCTGATAATATTTTCTATTTTATATATTCCCTTAATCCAAGTTATATAGTTGTTGAGGATAAGACCCATGTTTTATTCTCTTCTTTACTCCACAAGTATCTAACATATAATAGGTACATGCTAGCGTATTATTCTAAAACCCATGCTGGTATAAACAAACCAACAACATGATCTATCTTAAAAACCAGATACAAATCTATTTTGAATTGTCTACTATGCAGTTATTTGCATCATATCTCTCCATTGGTTTGAATTATCATTAGTTGAGTATTATTTGAATATTAACTTGAATATCACAGTTTTTGACTCGTCCAAATGCCTGGCTTCTTTTGCAAGTCCACCTACCCCTTTTTTTTTTGAAGATTTAAAAAATTTTTTTTGATTTTTAATTTTTTTTATAAACATATAATGTAACCCCACCACCCTCTCCCAACATCCTTCCCCCCTCCCCCTTCAGTTTGTTTTATGACATTAAGAGTCTCTTTTGGTTTGTCTCCCTCCCAATCCCATCTTGTTTCATTTATTCTTTTCCTACTCCTTTAACCCCCACCCCCGTTGCATCTCCACTTCCTCATATCAGGGAGATCATATGATAGTTGTCTTTCTCCAATTGACTTATTTCACTAAGCATAATACCCTCTAGTTTCCATCCATGTCGTCGCAAATGGCAAGATTTCATTTCGTTTGATGGCTGCATAGTATTCCATTGTATATATATATACCACCTCTTCTTTAGCCATTCATCTGTTGATGGACATCTAGGTTCTTTCCATAACTTGGCTATTGTGGACATTGTTTCTATAAACATTCGGGTGCATGTGCCCCTTCGGATCACTACGTTTGTATCTTTAGGGTAAATACCCAGTAGTGCAATTGCTGGGTCATAAGGTAGCTCTATTTTCAGTTTTTTGAGGAACCTCCATGCTGTTTTCCAGAGTGGTTGCACCAGCTTGCATTCCCACCAACAGTCTAGGAGGGTTCCCCTTTCTCCGCATCCTCGCCAGCATCTGTCATTTCCTGACTTGTTCATTTTAGCCATTCTGACTGGTGTGAGGTGGTATCTTATTGTGGTTTTGATTTGTATTTTCCTGATGCCCAGTGATGTGGAGCACTTTTTCATGTGTCTGTTGGCCATCTGGATGTCTTCTTTGCAGAAATGTCTGTTCATGTCCTCTTCCCATTTCTTGATTGGATTATTTGTTCTTTGGGTGTTGAGTTTGTTAAGTTCTTATAGATTTTGGATACTAGCCCTTTATCTGATATGTCGTTTGCAAATATCTTCTCCCATTCTGTCAGTTGTCTTTTGATTTTGTTAACTGTTTCCTTTGCTGTGCAAAAGCTTTTAATCTCGATGAAGTCCCAATAGTTCATTTTTGCCCTTGCTTCCCTTGCCTTTGGCATTGTTCCTAGGAAGAAGTTGCTGCGGCTGAGGTCGAAGAGGTTGCTGCCTGTGTTCTCCTCAAGGATTTTGATAGACTCCTTTCTCACATTGAGGTCCTTCATCCATTTTGAGTCTATTTTCATGTGTGGTGTAAGGAAATGGTCCAGTTTCATTCTTCTGCATGTGGCTGTCCAAGTTTCCCAACACCATTTGTTGAAGAGACTATCTTTTCCATTGGACATTCTTTCCTGCTTTGTTGAAGATTAGTTGACCATAGAGTTGAGGGTCTATTTCTGGGCTCTACATTCTGTTCCATTGATCTGTGTGTCTATTTTTGTGCCAGTACCATGCTGTCTTGATGATGACAGCTTTGTAATAGAGCTTGAAGGCTGGAATTGTGATGCTACCAGCTTTGGCTTTCTTTTTCAATATTCCTTTGGCTATTCGAGGTCTTTTCTGGTTCCATATAAATTTTAGGATTATTTGTTCCATTTCTTTGAAAAAATTGGATGGGATTTTGATAGGCATTGCATTAAATGTGTAGATAGCTTTAGGTAGCATAGACATTTCACAATATTTGTTCTTCCAGTCCATGAGCATGGAACATTTTTCCATTTCTTTGTGTCTTCCTCAATTTCTTTCATGAGTACTTTATAGTTTTCTGAGTATAGATTCTTTGCCTCTTTGGTTAGGTTTATTCCTAGGTATCTTATGGTTTGGGGTGCAATTGTAAATGGGATTGACTCCTTAATTTCTCTTTCTTCTGTCTTGTTGTTGGTTTAAAGAAGTGCAACTGATTTCTGTGTATTGATTTTATATCCTGACACTTTACTGAATTCCTGTACAAGTTCTAGCAGTTGTGGAGTGGAGCCTTTTGGGTTCTCCACATATAGTATCATATCATCTGCAAAGAATGGTAGTTTGACTTCTTTGCCAATTTGGATGCCTTTTATTTCTTTTTGTTGTCTGATTGCTGAGGCTAGGACTTCTAGTACTATGTTGAATAGCAGTGGTGATAACGGACATCCCTGCCGTGTTCCTGACCTTAGGGGGAAAGCTCTCAGTTTTTCTCCATTGAGATTGATATTTGCGGTGGGTTTTTCATAGATGGCTTTGATAATATTGAGGTATGTGCCCTCTATCCGTACACTTTAAAGAGTTTTGATCAGGAAGGGATGCTCTACTTTGTCAAATGCTTTTTCAGCATCTTTTGAGAGTATCATACGGTTCTTGTTCTTTCTTTTATGTATTGTACCATATTGATTGATTTGCGGATGTTGAACCAACCTTGCAGCCCTGGAATAAATCCTACTTGGTCGTGGAGAGTAATCCTTTTAATGTACTATTGGATCCTATTGGCTAGTATTTTGGTGAGATTTTTGCATCTGTGTTCATCAAGGATATTGGTCTGTAATTCTCTTTTTTGATGGGATCCTTGTCTGGTTTTGGGATCAAGGTGATGCTGGCCTCACAAAATGAGTTTGGAAGTTTTCCTTCCATTTCTATTTTTTGGAACAGTTTCAGGAGAATAGGAATTAATTCTTCTTTAAATGTTTGGTAGAATTCCCCTGGGAAGCCATCTGGCCCTGGGCTCTTGTTTGTTTGGAGATTTTTTTTTTTAATCTTTTTTTTTTTTAAGATTTTATTTATTTATTTGTTAGAGAGAGAGAGAGCGCGCGCAATCACAGGCAGACAGAGAGGCAGATAGAGGCAGAGGGAGAAGCAGGCTCCCTGCCAAGCAAGGAGCCTTGATGTGGGACTCGATCCCAGGACGCTGGGATCATGACCTGAGCCGAAGGCAGCCACTTAACCAACTGAGCCACCCAGGCGTCCCTGTTTGGAGATTTTTGATGACTGTTTCAATCTCCTTACTGCTTATGGGTCTGTTCAGGTTTTCTGTTTCTTCCTGGTTCAGTTTTGGCAGTTTATACGTCTCTAGGAAAGCATCCATTTCTTCCAGATTGTCAAATTTGTTGGCGTAGAGTTGCTCATAATATGTTCTTATGATTGTTTGTATTTCTTTGGTGTTGGTTGTGATCTCTCCTCTTTCATTCATGATTTTATTTATTTGGGTCCTTTCTCTTTTCTTTTGGATAAGTCTGGCCAGGGGTTTATCAATATTATTAATTCTTTCAAAGAACCAGCTCCTAGTTTCGTTGGTCCCATGATTTTTTTCAATTCTTTAATTTCCTGGTTGACCCATTCATTCTTTAGAAGGATGCTGTTGAGTCTCCATGTATTTGGGTTCTTTCAGATTTCCTCTTGTGATTGAGTTCTAGCTTCAGAGCATTGTGGTCTGAAAAAATGCAGGGAATGATCCCAATATTTTGATACTGGTTGAGACCTGATTTATGACCCAGGATGTGATCTATTCTGGAGAATGTTCCATGGGCACTAGAATAGAATGTGTATTCTGTTGCTTTGGGATGGAATATTCTGAATATATCTGTGATGTCCATCTGGTCCAGTGTGTCATTTAAGACCTTTATTTCCTTGTTGATCTTTTGCTTGGATGATTTGTCCATTTCATTGAGGGGCGTGTTAAAGTCCCCTACTATTATTGTATTATTGTCAATGTGTTTCTTTGATTTTATTATTGATTGGTTTATATAGTTGGCTGCCCCCATGTTAGGGGCATAGATATTTAAAATTGTTAGATCTTCTTGTTGGACAGACCCTTTGAGTATGATATAGTGTCCTTCCTCATCTCTTATTATAGTCTTTGGCTTAAAATCTAATTGATCTGATATAAGGATGGCCACCCCAGCTTTCTTCTGATGTCCATTAGCATGGTAAATTGTTTTCCACCCCCTCACTTTCAATCTGGAGGTGTCTTCGGGTCTAAAATGAGTTTCTTGTAGGCAGCATATGGATGGGTTTTGGTTTTTTATCCATTCTGAAACCCTGTGTCTTTTGATTGGGGCATTTAGCCCATTTACATTCAGGGTAACTATTGAGAGATATGAATTTAGTGCCATTGTATTGCCTGTAAGGTGATTGTTATTGTATATTGTCTCTGTTCCTTTCTGATCTACTACTTTTAGGGTCTCTTTTTGCTTAGAGGACCCCTTTCAATATTTCCTGTAGAGATGGTTTGGTGTTTGCAAATTCTTTCAGTTTTTGTTTGTCCTGGAAGCTTTTTATCTCTCCTTCTCTTTCCAATGATAGTCTAGCTGGATATAGTATTCTTGGCTGCATGTTTTTCTCGTTTAGCGCTCTGAATATATCATGCCAGTTCTTTCTGGCCTGCCAGGTCTCTGTGGATAAGTCTGCTGCCAACCTAATATTTTTACCATTGTATGTTACAGACTTCTTGTCCCAGGCTGGTTTTAGGATTTTCTTTTTGTCACTAAGACTTGTAAGTTTTACTATTAGATGGTGGGGTGTGGACCTATTCTTATTGATTTTGAGGGGGTTTCTCTGCACTTCCTAGATTTTGATGCTTGTTCCCTTAGCCATATTAGGGAAATTCTCTATGATATTTCCCCCCCAATATACCTTCTGCTCCCCTCTCTCTTTCTCCTTCTTCTGGAATCCCAATTATTCTAATGTTATTTCATCTTATGGTATCACTTATCTCTTGAATTCTCCCCTTGTGATCCAGTACTTGTCTCTCTTTTGTTCAGCTTCTTTATTCTCTGTCATTTTGTCTTCTGTATCACTAATTATTTCTTCTGCCTCATTTATCCTAGCAGTAAGAGCCTCCATTTTTTATTGCACCTCTTTAATAGCTTTTTTTATTTTAACTTGGTTAGATTTTAGTTCTTTTATTTCTCCAGAAAGGGCTTTTATTTCTCCAGACAGGGTTTCTCTAATATCTTCCATGCCTTTTTCAAGCCCGGCTAGAACCTTGAGAATCATCATCCTGAACTCTAGATCTGACATATTACCAGTGTCTGTATTGATTAGGTCCCTAGTCTTCGGTATGCCTCCTGTTCTTTTTTTTGTGGTGAGGTTTTCCACCTTGTCATTTTGTCCAGATAAGAATATATGAAGGAGCAAATGAAATACTAAAAGGGTGGCAAAGACCCCAGGAAAATGTGCTTTAACCCAATCACAAGAGACCCCAAATCATGGGGGAGGAGAAGGGTTGCAAAAAGAAGTTCAGAAAAGGAAAAAAAAAAAAAAACTTAAAAAAAGAACATAAATAAAGAAAAAATATTAAAAAAGAAAAAAACTATATATATTAGACTGGTGACTAGAACAGGGTCACCCACTTAATTTTGGGAGTATTTTGGTCTCTTAGAAGAAACTACCTCCCAAAATTTTAAAAAATGAAAAACATATATAAGGGTAAACACAATGAAGGGATGGGATATGACTATAAAGATGAAAAAAATTTTTTTTTTAATTTCTAACAAAGGAGTTCTAAGGTAAGTTGGTTGGGAGAATAAAAAAAAAGAAAGTGGAGAGAACTTGCTTGGGTTGGAAACTAGATCAAGCCCGGTGCTAGATTTAGGGTGTATTTTGATCTATTAGAAGTGTACCCCAAATTTTTTAGAAGAAAAAACCCTATGTGTATATAAAGAATAAAGTTAGATACAATGAAGGATAAAATATGATTATAATAATGAAGGTTCAAAAATATTTTTTTAAGAAATATATTAAAATAAACTAATTAAAAACATTAAAAGAGGAAAGGGTAAAAGTTAAAAAAAATTAGCAGAAGAGAAAAATATTTTTTTAATTAATTAACTTTCCAAGACTAAAGATTCATGGGGAGAAAGCCATGAATTCCATGCTTTGCTTTCTCCTCCTCTGGAATTCCGCTGTTCTCCTTGGTAAGTGAACTTGGTCTTGACTGGATTTCTTGTTGATCTTCTTGGGGAGGGGCCTGTTGTAGTGATTTTCAAGTGTCTCTGCCCCAGGCAGAATTGTACCACTCTTACCAGGGGCCAGGCTAAGTAATCCACTCGGGTTCGCTTTCGGGAAAGTTCTGGAGGATGGGAGTGAAAATGGCAGCCTCCCAATCTCTGGCCCAGAGGAGCCGAGAGCTCAGGACCCCACTCTTCAGTGCACCTTCAGAGAAAAGCGCTCAGTCACTCCCATCTCACTGGCCTCCGGCTGCACTCCGAGCTCACCCAGCCTGTGACCAAGCATCTCTGTCTCTGGCACACAGCCCCACCTGGAGTCTCTGAACCCCTCAGATCCCTGAGCTCTTCCAGGTCAGAGTCTCCCCGGATCTTGTGGGGACCCCACACACAGAGCACCAGCCTGTGTCACAGATTACAGTTCGGGGTAACCCCAAGTTGAGAGCTCACTCCTCATCTCTGTCTCCGTAGCCGGCTTCCCTGCTCTAATACCTGTGAGCTCTGCGACACTCAGACATCCCCGATCCTTCTGTGACCCCGTGCGACCTGAGGCCACGCTGGCCCTGCGAGGTCTTCACACCGGTTTAGCCTCTGGAGCGATATCCCTCCGTGGAGTAGACTTTTAAAAGTCCTATTTTTGTGCTCCGTTGCTCCGCCACTTGCCAGGAACCAGCCCCTCCCCCCAGGGTCTGTCTTCCCGTCCCTTTGGATTCACTTCTCCACTGGTCCTACCTTTCAGAAAGTGGTTGATTTTCTGTTTCTAGAATTGTTGCTCTTCTTCTCTTCAATCTCCTGTTGGATTTGTAGGTGTTCGGAATGGTTTGATAAGCTATCTAGCTGATCTCCTGCTACCTGATGTCATCTCAGCCTGCTACTTCTCTGCCATCTTGACTCCTCCCCTCTTTTTTTTTTTTTTTAAGATTTTATTTATTTATTCAACATAGAGAGAGATCACAAGTAGGGAAAGAGGCAGGCAGAGAAAGAGGGGGAAACAGGCTCCCCGCTGAGCAGAGAGCCTGATGCAGGGCTCAATCCCAGGACCCTGAGATCATAACCTGAGCTGAAGGCAGAGGCTTAACTCACTGAGCCACTCAGGCGCCCCTCTGCCTATCTTTTGATACTTCCAGTATTCATTTGAAATTTTAGGGCTTATTTGCTAGCAGTGCTAAGGAAAGCAACTTATTTGATTAAGTAACCAATACCCAATCTGTGAAGAAGCACGTAGCACAGGACCTGATATGTAACAAGTGTCCAGCAAATATTAGTTTTGTCTTGTCTCCCGTAAAATGGAAGTTACAACTTTGGGATAATACAGATTTTCAGTGTCCATGCTATCAAAGTTTTCTATTACTATCGTTAATTAAGTCAGACTTAGTTCTTACTTGCTTACAATATTTTCCTTAGCATTTTTTCCCAGAATATTTAGGTATTATCAGATAGATACATATTATTAATCACAGTTCTAGAAGAAAGAAACCCAGGTTCAATTTCTTGTTTTGGCAAACAGTCAGTGACAAAACTCAGAAACAATAGCAGTTCTAATATTCTTCATCTGTGCTTGACACGCAAGCACCATGGCTCACCTTACTTCATTGAATTAAGTCACTTCTTTTGGAAAAAGTAAAACATTCATTACTTGGCATTACCAATTGAATATTTTAAATGTGAGATGGTAAGATATTACTTTACTGTTGTCTTCCACTTCACCTAAAACCCTGATATTCGTTTTAAAAATTTAGACCTATTATGTAGACTGTCTGGGCAAGTTTGCTTAATTGGCAAGATATGATGCTGAAAAGAACCAAATGTGTCAGTCTGATATAAATATGGCCAGATTTACATAGAAATCTCTGCCATTTACAAAGAAATCTCTTTACTACTGATATAACCTCATCTCTAGCCAATCACAAGATACAAACAATTGACCCAAACAGATGACCCAATTGGCCAAGAAATCAATCCAGTTTGCAAGTAGATGTCCTTTTTTTTTTTTAACCCAAAATTTAATCATTTTGGTATCATATTCATTTCAGTCTCAGGAAACTCAGGTAATATAAGGGTCATGCTGGATAGTAGAGACAAATATCTTTTACTTGGAATACCTTTATCAATAATTATCTGAATCCTAATCATCCCATGATTCTCAGAATTCAAAACCCATCTCTGCCATGTAGTTATCCTGGATTATTTCAGTATATGTTGGTCTTTTTCTCCTCCACATTTCTAGAGCACTCATTGTCTCTCTCACTAGTTTGGTCTGTATTCTGCCTTCTATTATTAAACATCTTTCACCTTGGTAAACTTCTCAAGGTCAAGAACTATGTTATAATGTATTTCTTGTGAGGCCTGAAAAATACCTTGCACATAGTATTAGGTAATTGTTTATCTTGATTTGAGATTGTTTGGGTTTTATATTACTGATCAAGCTTGTACTGAGATTAAGATATTGAGAAAGGAAAATACCAAAGAAAAGTAAAACAAGGAGAGGCTTTGGGAAGAGAAATATTGTAGTAAAATATGATGATAACTCTTCTAAAACAGAATGTTGATGAAATAGATTGTTGATACAAAGAAATTAAATATTCATCATGAAATTGGTAGCTTGCACTAAGCCACAGACTTCATTTCATTTAAATGGAATGTTTCAAAAGACAACTGATCCAAACATGTTAACTTCACAAACATAGGACTTCTGTTGTAGGTATTAGTATTTGGGAAAAGATTTCCTGCATTTTAAAAGAAATATAGGCTTCTTGTAAAGCAGAAGAGGCCATACATATAAGTCAAGTATACCTAAAGCAAAAATGTAACTTTTAATACTCCTTAGGATAAAAAGTTACACCCTTTGAATTATTTCCTGCCCTGTTGATGACTTGACCATCTTAATTGAAGATGTATATAACCTTTATTATACAATGAAGCCAGTTAGACATATAGGTAGTTTATTGAGACTGATTTTAATACCACTTGGTAACTTCTGAATAGAAAAATTCTTAAATAAATACACTAGAAATTCTGTAACAAATCTTTTTAACACAAATAAAAGAGTTTTTGTTGGCTTATATGTTTGGTTTGCATGTTTCCTTCTATCAACTCCCACTCTGACCCATCCCTCCTGTTGAAGTTTTTTATTGAAGCATAAAATACATAAAGAAAAGTATGTAAGTCATTTTCACAAGTGAGTGAAATGTGTAATTCACACTCAGATAAGGAAAAGAATAATACCAGCCCTTGGAAGCCCTCTGACTCTTCTAATTTCTTTTTTTTTTTTTAAGATTTTATTTATTTATTTGATAGAGATCACAAGTAGGCAGAGAGGCAGAGAGAGAGAGGAGGAAGCAGGCTGTCCGCAGAGCAGAGAGCTCGATGCGGGGCTCAATCCCACGACCCCGGGATCATGACCCAAGCCGAAGGCAGCGGCTTTAACCTGCTGAGCCACCCAGGCGCCCCTGACTCTTCTAATTTCTAACCCATTGTTTAGTTTGCCCATTTTGGAATTTTATATGAATAGAATTTTGCATTGTTTACTCTTTTGTATATTAATTCTTTTGCTCAGCATTTGTTTGTTAATCACATTACTGAATATAATTCTACTTCATTCTTATTACAATATTTCATTTTGTGAATATATCACAATATATGTGTCTTACTGTTGATGGACATTCAGGTATTTTTCATTATTGCAAATAGTACAACTAAGAACATTCTCATATAGGTCTTTCAGTGAACAAGGGTGCACATTTCTGTTAGACATATACATGGTCCATAGGGCATGTTCAGCTTTAAGAGACCCTACCAGATGGTTTTGATCATGGCTGTACCATTTATACGCAGCAGTGTCGGAGTGTTCCACTTGGTCCACATCTTTACACGTTTTCTTTCTCTTTTTCATTTTAGCCATGCTAATGGGTTTATGGTGGTATCACATTGTAATTTTTGTTTCTCTTTCTCTAATAACTAAAAAATTAAGCACTTTTAAAAAACATTTATTACCCTCTTGGCTCTTCTTTTTTGTGAAATGCCTGTTCAAGTGTTTTATACTGGGTACTTGAGATATGAGTTTAAAGCATACTTTGTTAAAAATAAATAAAAATAAAGCATACTTTGTCAAATGTATATATTGCAAATATCTTTTCCCACACTGTGTATTGCTTTTTCAATTACTTACTAATCAGTTTTAATCTTAAATATTGTCCAGGTTATCTAATCAGTGCTTTTTATTAAGTGTTTTATGAAGAAATCTTGGCCTACTCCAAGGTTGATGAAATGTTCTTTTTTTTTTCCTAAGATTTATTTATTTATTTGTCAGAGAGAGAGAGCACGCAAGCAGAGTGCTAGGCAGAGGCAGAGAGGGAAATGGGCTCCCTGCTGAGCAAGGAGCCCACTGTGGGACTCTATCCCAGGACCCTGGGATCAAGACCTGAGCCGAAAGCAGGAGCTTAACCAACTGAGCCACCCAGGCATCCCTGATGAAGTGTTACCTTAATTTTTATTTTAAAAACTCTCTAGTTTCATATTTCACATTTAGATCTTCAGTCCACATGGAACTGATTTTTGTGTATGTTTTAAGCTAGAGGTTGATTCACTTTTTTCCATATGGATATGTAATTGACCTACTTCATTTATTGACAAAGTGATCCTTTCCCCACTATACTGTGGCAACATTTTGGTCATAAACCAGGTGACCATATTCTTGTGGGGTTGATTCTGGACTTGCTCTCCTGTTGCATTGGTCTGTTTTTCTTCTTGCACTAATTGACTTATTAATTACTGTAGTTTTATAATTGGGTTTAATATCTGGTAGTAAAAATCCTCCAGTGCTATTCTTCCCTTCAAGATTGTCTTGGTTATTCTTGGCTCTTTGAAATTCCATATAAATTTTAGACTCAGCATGTCTCTTTACACACAAAAATGCTGGTATTTTGATTGGAATTTTCCTGAATCTATAGATAAATATGGAGAAAATTGACAGTTTTAAATATTGAGTATTCCAGTTCATGAACAGAGTGTATCCTTTCATCTAATTAAATACTTTTTAAAAAATAATATTTTTGAATTTTCAGTATAGCAGTCTTACACATATTTTGCTAGTTTTTTTTTCCCCCTTAGGTATTTATTTGATGTTTTTGATGCTATGGTAAAAATCACTTTAAAATGTTATTTCCTGGGACGCCTGGGTGGCTCAGTTGGGTAAGCGGCTGCCTTCGGCTCAGGTCATGATCCCAGCCTCCTGGGATCGAGTCCCACATCCGGCTCCTTGCTCAGCAGGGAGCCTGCTTCTCCCTCTGCCTCTCTGCCTGTGCTCACTCTCTCTCTAACTAATAAATAAATAAAATCTTTAAAAAAAAAATGTTATTTCCTGGGCGCCTGGGTGGCTCCATGGGTTAAGCCTTTGCCTTCGGCTCAGGTCATGATCTCAGGGTCCTGGGATCAAGTCCCACATCGGGCTCTCTGCTTGGCAGGGAGCCTTCTTCCTCCTCTCTCTCTGCCTGCCTCTCTGCCTACTTGTGATCTCTCTCTGTCAAATAAATAAATAAAATCTTTAAAAAAAATAAAAATAAAATGTTATTTTCTATTTGTTGCTGGCTTATAAAAATACAGTTCATTTTTTGAATATTGATTGATCTTATATCCAACAACTTTGCTAAATTCTTTTGTTAATTGTAATGGGTTTTATTTCCATATATATACATACATATGTATATATATGTACACATACACAAACACACACACACATATATATATTCATGTCATCTGTGAGTAATGTTAGTTTTATTTTTTCTTTTCTAATCGTTTTTTTCTTCTGTGTTTCACTGGATAGG
The DNA here is from genome assembly GCA_003697995.1 of Taxidea taxus jeffersonii. Classification (NCBI taxonomy): domain Eukaryota; kingdom Metazoa; phylum Chordata; class Mammalia; order Carnivora; family Mustelidae; genus Taxidea; species Taxidea taxus. Next base: position 52,211 of record RCUC01163289.1, on the reverse strand, counting down.
ATTTCTAGTATACTTTTGACTAGAAACAGTGATAGCTAGTATGCTTATCTCATTCCTGGTCTCAAAGAAAAGCTTTAAATATTTCACCATCAAGAATGATGGCTCCTTTAGGTTTTTGTTTGTCTGTTTTTTATAGATATGCTTTATCAGATTATTGAAGTTCCCTTTTCTTCCTAGTTGAGATTTTTTTTTTTTTTTTTTTTTTTTTTTTTTGTTAGAGAAAGCACAGGCAGGCAGAGTGGCAGGCAGAGGTAAAGGAAGAAGCAGGCTCCTTGCTTGGCAGGGATGTGGGACTCGATCCCAGGACGCTGGGATCATGACCTGAGCCGAAGGCAGCTGCTCAACCAATGGAGCCACCCAGGCGTCCCGAGATTTTTTTTAATAATAAATGTTTTGAATTGTGTCAAATGTCTTTATACAGAATATTTTGATAATGCTATAATAGCTCAGGAAGAGTATTTAAACATGAAAAATGTTTACTATGAATATTTTAAAATACTACATTGTAATATTTTTTTTAACATTGTAATATTTTTGAGATAATATATGGTATAGCTAGTGAGAATCTGCAAATCAGCCCATAACCACTGGCAGTCTGGCTACATCTGTTTTGACACTTTTGTTCTCGTATTTGTTTAGCTTAAGACCATTGTCTTCTCATTAAGAGTGTTTGGCACAGTAAATTAAAAACAGGAGTACACAGGACCATAGTGTATCACATCATTTTGCCAGACTAAACAATTCTGAGTAGGACAATAGCTTTCCACTCTGTGATAGTTTCAAGCTATTCAAGGTGCTTCAGTAATAAAGCATTACTTAAAACCACCACCACTCTTATGTTTTCCTGGTTGCAAGGATGTCAAGCCCTTGACAATGTTTGAGAGGTGGACAAAGCAAAGAGAAACAATACTTTGGCATCTATTTGGTGGTCCCTCCTTCTGAATAGTTACGAAGTCCTGGACCATACCCTTTATTTTTTTCCTTCCCATCCAGTCTTCTCCCATTTTCATTAGCTTCTCACTGCAAAGCCAAAACCAATATGTGCAGAAAGAGCTAGCTGGGGAGAACACCCCAATTTCTTTTTTCTGACCTCCACACCATCCTTTGCTGCCAGTATATGCTCAGTAAAGTAGGAATTTCAATCAAACCAGAGTAACTAGCTGTTCCACAGACTTAGGTTTAGTGTTGATTCAACTACTAGTAAGTCTCCCTTTAGAAACACGTGACAGTAGTTTTAGCAAAAGAACCAAGCTTGAGTCGGTTTGACCATGGTGAAACTGCTTCTTAGGAAACAGCAGAAATGATGGGCTATGGATGAGGGCATGATCCTGTAATCTTTCCTGTCTCCTGACACTCGACTGGATTAAGCAAGCTATCTAAACAAGATGTGACCCATGTAAGAGAAATTGAACTTTTGAAAAACATAAGTGCACATGGCCTTCTCCAAAACCAGATGATAGGCCCTTTGTTGATCTGAATTTGAGAATTTGTTATGAGATCTTCTGACTCATTATAAGGAAAAGTGTATATACAGTTACATATTGGAATGCTTCAGCCTCTGCCAGAGTTATCAGTGGGAGTATCAGTGGGGAACCAAACCACAGAAGCATTGGATTTGAGTTTTAATATAGACTAAGTAGATGACAGAATGAAAATGTATTTTTTTTCACATTGAAGAAACAAATGACACAGCAAAGAATCCTTTTCTAATCCTTTTCTTAATTCATTGTGTCCAAAATAAGAGGTTCTCTATTTTGAGAAATCACAACAAGATTCAAATCCCAGTACCTATTACCTATGTGACATCAGGCAAGGCACTTAACCTCTTTTTTTTTTTTTAAGATTTTATTTATTTGAGAAAGAGAATATGAGCAAAAGGGGAGAGAGAGGGTTAAACAGACTGTGGGCTAAGTATAGAGCTCAAGATGGGCTTAATCCCAAGACCCTAAAATCAGGACCTGACCTGAAACCAGGAGTCAGATGCTTAACCAAACGAGCCACCCAGGCTCCCTGCACTTAACCCCTTTCTGTCTAATGTTTCAGTCCCCTGGGGGTAATAACAATTGTATATAACCCATAGGATTATTCATAGATGTGAATTATATGTATATATACATTTACAAATTATACATATATACATTAATTAATTATAAATTACAGTTTAATAATTTTAAGGTACAATGTCTGTCATGTAAGTACTTCAAAATTGTTACCTATTATTAAGTTATACTTCTGCTAATGGGATCCATAGTCTTTTTCCCACTTTTCTGACCAAAATCCATGATCCAGGAAAGGAAAAGAAAAGAATCGATAGAATTTTTTTGAATGTATGAGCCAAAAGAACTGTCAACTATTGATCAAGCATTAAAAATATTTTCTCATTTTCCTTTATTTTACTTGAAACTGCATTAAAATTTTCCCTCCTTTTCCAGGGTTTTTTTGCATGGTAATTCGTTTTAAGAGGACTGAGAAACATGCAAGGAATATATTTATTCCCTTTGTTCAGTGAAATCATGGGAAGACATTACAATGAAAAGATATTTAGCTTAATTTTTTACTTCTATGAAAGTAAGACTTGTACCTACTTTTTAAAGTCAGGATAAAGGGGGCGCCTGGGTGGCTCAGTGGGTTAAGGCCGCTGCCTTCGGCTCAGGTCATGATCCCAGGGTTCTGGGATTGAGCCCCGCATCGGGCTCTCTCCTCGGCAGGGAGCCTGCTTCCCTTCCTCTCTCTCTGCCTGCCTCTCTGCCTGCTTGTGATCTCTGTCACATAAATAAATAAAATCTTTTAAAAAAATAAAAATAAAAAAGTCAGGATAAAGCTTTTCATGAAGAACAGCAACCCTCGATCCCCAGTTCCTATTCCTCAGAAGCAGTCATTTTTAATTCTTTTAAATATTTCTCCTGGAATTTACCTCTATGTATTTATTTTTTTAATTTTTTTTAAAAGATTTTACTTATCTATTTGACAGAGATCACAAATAGGCAGAGAGAGGAGGAAGCAGGGTCCCCGCCGAGCAGAGAGCCCAATGCTGGGCTCGATCCCAGGACCCTGGGACGATGACCTGAGCCGAAGGCGGAGGCTTTAACCCACTGAGCCACCCAGGCGCCCCACCTCTATGTATTTAAAATAACATCTGGTATGCTGCTATTTCAAAAGCTGTATCCATTCCCCCACGGACTTCCTACAGTGGAAGATAGAAGTTAGCTCTTCCCCACCACACCCCGTTTTCCAAAACACACACTTGTTCTTCACGACATCTTCACCATGTATTTGTAATTTGCAGTGTTTACGTCCTGTCAGCTCTGAAAGTCCTGCTCCAGTTGTGCTAGGCAGTATACAACAGTTCTGTTTCCCATCCTGAAGAGCTGTTTTTTTTTCTGGAGTTAATTTTTTTTTAACTGACAAATTATTCATTTTTATTTAGAAAGAATTATCACTAGTTCTTTCTCCAACTCTCTGATGGTAATGAAAACTGTCTCTAAGTGGTCATATATATCAGGCACTTTGATTTCTTGGGTATCTCCTACAGCCTTCTTCTTCTTGTGATCTCTGTCACATAAATAAATAAAATCTTTAAAAAAAATAAAAATAAAAATAAAAAAATCAGGATAAAGCTTTTCATGAAGAACAGCAACCCTTGGTCCCCAGTTTCTATTCCTCAGAAGCAGTCATTTTTAATTCTTTTAAACATTTCTCCTGGAATTTACCTCTATGTATTTTTTTTTTTAAGATTTTATTTATTTATTTGACAGAGATCACAAATAGGCAGAGAGTCAGGTAGAGAGAGGAGGAAGCAGGCTCCCCGCCGAGCAGAGAGCCCGATGCGGGGCTTGATCCCAGAACCCTGGGACCATGACCTGAGTCATTCCTGAGTCCTGTTCCATTCTATCCAGGCTGCCCAGGATCTGTCTTCCTCTGTTTTCCTTTTACCCTCCTCTCTTCCAGTCCTTTGTTTCCCTGATCCCATGTTTTTCTTTTGTTCTGGTGTAGAACTCTCAGAAAGAGTACCTGTGGGGTGACCTTTTTCTCGAGGTCCTCTCTTTCTGAAAATGTATTTCTGCTTGTACACTTGAGTGAGGGTTTGTTTGGCTGAGTCTGAAATGCCAAGTTGGAAATAACAACTTTTTCATTGAATTTTGAAGACCTTGCTGTATTGATTTTCTGGCTTCCAGTGTTGCTGTTGAGCCATTCACAGTCATTCTGATTCTGATCCTTTATGTGGACTTTCCTTTTTTTTTTTTCCCTCCCGGTGTCTGGAGGCTTTTCAGATGGTCTCTATAAAAAGAGCATTAGTCTTTATAGTGATTCTTTTCTACATGGTTTAAGAAATCTTTTCTTTCTTGGGTCTTGTTGTTTTAAGAATCACTCTAAAATTAAAGAAAACCTGAGGGACAGCTTAATAACACTTTTCAAGTACAAGCGGAATGGGCAAATGTGCAGAAGATGGTAGCTATGTATGTTTAGAAAAATGGGGGAGAAGTCATAAACTCCAGCATAGGATAGACCATCACTTCCCCAACAATTCCGTCAAATGTGAAACTCTGCAAATATTGCACAGTGTGCCTTCCCTCTCTTTTGTACGTTTTCATGAATTATTAGCATATGAGCCTTAAGAAGTTCTGCATAAAGCTATTTAATCTTGCTTGACCTAGCATTTCCTAAATTTATTTGCTCACCAGATTTTTTTTTCTTCTTAATTATTTTAAAAAGAACATCATTAACATATGTATAACTCAGTTGGAGACAAGCCAGATAAGACCTAGACTTTCCTGGCTACAAAAGAGCCATTAAACATTGGAATGAGTAACCAGGAGAAGTTGTGGACTCCTTTTCCAGAGGTCTTTAAAACAGGACATCTGTTGAAGGCATAGTCCTGTTTGAACAATAGGACTTTGCTGGTGTTTCTTCCTCTTCCTGTCCCCTAGTGGTAGCACTGGAGGCTGTTAGCCCACCTCTTACATGATTCTAGTAGTCTGGTTAAGTATAAGAATTACTACTGCTGCCAATAATTGTATTTATTGAGAACTTACTAAGTGTCTGGACCTGTTAGGTGCTTTGGATATATTATCTAATTTAATCTTCACAACACCTCTGTGAGGTAGGCAATTTTTTTTTTTAACTTCTATTAGCAAAGACTTTTTAGTGATTTTTTTTTTTACTTTATTTAAGCTTTATTTAAACATATAATGTAACCCCACCCCCCTCACCCAACCCCTCTTCCCCCCACCCCCCTCAGTTTGTTTTATGACATTAAGAGTCTCTTTTGGTTTTTCTCCCTCCCGATCCCATCTTCTTTCATTTTTACTTTTCCTACCACCTTAACACAGATGGGCTAGTTAGGTATAAAAAGATCACAAAACTGGCAAGCAGTAGGTCAGCATTCAAACCCAGGGCATCTGACATGATAACTGGCTCATGTACCTTCACTGTAAATGTTCAGAACAGCAACCCACAAAAAATAAGCAAATAAAATATGCATGCCTGTATTTATTATGTAAAAACTGGGACTGATCTGTGCTCATTTGATTAGACTATTCCCCAAAACTTTTGATGAATTAAGATTTTTTTTAAAGATTTTATTTTATTTATTTTTTTATTTATTTGATAGACAGAGATCACAAGTAGGCAGAGAGGCAGAGAGAGAGGAGGAAGCAGGCTGTCCGCAGAGCAGAGAGCCCTATGCGGGGCTCGATCCCAGGACCCTGGGATCATGACCTGAGCCGAAGGCAGCGGCTTTAACCCACTGAGCCACCCAGGCGCCCCCATGAATTAAGATTTTATTAATTTTTGTTAGAAACATATTATGTCACAGGGGATCTTATGCTAATTTACCATCCAGTAAATGAGTACTTACATGAGACTTCTTTCCTTCATAAATTTGATGTCATTCCTATATATCAAGACCCCCCAAAATCTGGATCTATGAAAATTGACATAGGTTAAAAGTCCCATTTTCAACATATTTGCATACAGTACTGTCTTCATGATGGGGTGTAGAGAATGCTAGGGTTGGAGACAGGAAACCTGGATTTCCATTTGGTAAGCCCCTGACTGTGTGTTCAGGGGGAAATCATTTCTCTCTTTTCCTTCATCTGTTAAATGAGGGACTTAGAGTATCTCAAAAAGACCTTTGCCACTCTAATATTTCAGGATGATTTTTGTCTCTGTATATCAGCTGTCCTCGTGGGAGAGGGCTTCAGTTAGAAAATTCCCAGGTCAATTTACACTGCAAAATGATTTGCATGAATCCGTAGGAGGGGCTGGATAAATAAGCTTGAACCATATTAATGAGTACTGTGATGTTGAACTGAAACAAATTAGAAGAGATTGAAAAATCAGTGATTAAGTGTCTCTTTAAGGCCACTTCCAACAAAGGTACTAAGTTTTAGAGAATCCACAAAAGGCTTTTTTCTGGCACCTCCTCCTGTGGCCCAGCTTAACATCTTTCTAACGAAGCTTTTATGTGATAATTACCCAGTCTTCATAGTATATTCCCAACTCCCAGCCGGACCTGGCACATCCTCTTGTTCACTGGAGGCTTGTTGAAATTAATTGTTCTTGAGGATAGAACTGGAAGAGATTTACCTTTTCTAACCAGCTTAGAAAGTTAAGTGTGCAGGCTATGCAGTTTTCAACCACCTGGGTTCACTACCCAGCTCTAGTCCTTAGTAGCTGTGTGTTCTTAGGCAAGTTACTGACTTCCATGTTTGTGCCTCAGTTTCCTCTTCTCTAAGAATAGTTATGATTACACCAACTTCATAGTATTGTGAGGTTTAAATGAAATGGTCCAAGTGTTGTTTTTGGCACGATACTTAGTAAAGATTTGGGGTTCTGTTAAACTTAGTTAATGTAATTAGATAATAATGTAGTAAGGAAATGCAGTATTTCCTCAGAAATTCTAGTAAAAGTTTTCCTTTTCTTAAGGGGCAGCAGTTATATTGGACCAATATATCAGACCCCAAAGGTAAACAATGTAGTTCTGGGGCATTACATTACATTACCATCTTTTCTGGCCCACTTCCATATTCCCAATAATGAAGCATTTCCAGTTAGGTTTTATTTTGGCATGGTACTGGTTATATTTTTATTTGAAATACATTATACTTTGGAGTATTATTCAGAGTCTGCTCATTGAAAATAATACAGTATAAAGCCAAATTTGCAGGTCTAAGATAAATGGCACAAGTTCATCTCCTTGTTCAGTGTCTGCCCAAAGACTTTTGCTTGGAACCTTAAGGCTGTGAAATTGATGGATAAATCCTGATGCAACCCACTCCTGTCACCCAGCTGGAAAGTTAAGACACTGTTACTTACCCCTCAGAAGGACTGTTGTTCATGCAAATATTTTGTTCACTTGTTCTTTCATGGGTAATTACATGGAATAACAAAAAACACCTACTCGACTTACAGCTTGGCAGAAACAGTAGCTTATGTTTTCTAGAGACAAAATTAGAAACAGGCTCCCTGGACCCATCTCTAAGTCAAAATAAAATAAAATGTTTAGGGAGCCACTGTGCCTCCCAGTAACTATGGTCCATGGAGTAATATTGTTTAGGTCAAGATGTCCCAGAATAAAAAGGACAGGGAGAAGGGAAAGGGGGAAAGGAAAATGTGTATTTGAGTAATATGTTTTCTTAGAGATGAAGAGGCAAACTGTTCTTCTTTCTCACATTGTCTTTTCTGTGTAGGGAGAAACTTGATAGGACCCTAATCTTGCTTCTCAAATTATCAAGAGAAAAACTGAATATACTTTGTTGAAGGGAGAAGTTACAGTTTAAATTGTATTTTATGTGTAATACTGACAATCATCATCTTTTCTAAGGGAAGATAAGTCTTAGCAAAACTAAACTATTGAGAAAGTATCTTTGTTTTTCTCTCTTTTATTTTTATAAACATTTTTGCATGTTTCCTTTTTTATTTTACTTTTTAAAAAAGATTTCTAAATAAATATTTATTTATAATAAATAATAAATAACTTTATTATAATAAATAATAAATTTATTATAATAAATAAATAAATTTATTTATTTCACAGAGTGAGCACAAGTGGGGGAGGGGCAGAGAGGGAGGGAGGGAGAAGAGAGAGATTCTTGAGCAGACTCCACGCCCAGCACAGATCCCAAGTCTGGGCTCTATCCCATGATCCTGAGATCATGACCTGAGCTGAAACCAAGAGTCGAACACTTAACCAGCTGAGCCACCAGGCACCCCTGTTTTAATTTTTATTTACTTTTTAAGTAATCTCTGCACCCATTGTGGGACTTGAACCCACAATCCTGAGATCAAGAGTCACACACTCCACCAACTGAGCCAGCCATGTGCCCCTATTTTTTTTTACATTGTTACATAAAAACGAATGATCATTCAGTTGATAAACATTTAGTAAACAACAGCTGTGCATGAGGACTAAAGGAAAAACAATACTAAGACATCATCCATTTAGAACTTGAAATCTGATGGCAGAGATATTTATCCAAATAATTCTATCAGAGTTAAAAGAGAGGTACAAAGAGCTGTGGGGATGCAAAGAATGGGGAGAGTATTTTTAAGTTGGAGACTTCATGGAAAGTTTCCTGGAGAAAGTAGCATTTGGAGACAGTGGAATTTCCCACTGTGGGAAAGACAGAGGGATTGTGACATGTAGCGATGCGGGAGGTGGGAAGGGGGGAGGAGATAGAGCAGCCTTGGCATGAATAAAGATAAGCAGACTATGTTTAACCTGGGCAAATGGTGTGATATGCCTAACCACAGGGTATGCTAAGAATGAGATTGGGGTCTGCGATCACTAGTGGAAAATAAGACTGAGAAAGTAAGTTAGGACTGTGTCAGGGAGGGCCTTGAAAGCCATGGTAAGACATTTCATATATATATGTGTGTGTGTATATATATGTATATGTATATGTATGTAATATATAAGGGTCAGGGTTTCTCCTGCTTTTCAACTAATATGCCCTTAATAGAAGAGGACAGCATTCTGGGGCCAGGAGGGGTGGTGGGGTGGGGCGGGTGGAGGGAGGGATGAATAGGTGGAGCACAGGGGTTGTTTAGGGCAGTGAAGTTCTTCTGCATGATTTTGTAATGGTGGATACATGACATTATGCATTTGTCAATACCATAGAATGTACAACACAGAGAATGAACTGGAATGCAAATTATGGATAATAATTATGTATCAATATTGGTTCAGAATTTTGTAACAAGCATAGCAGGCTAACGCAAGTGTTAATAATAGGAGAAATGCAAGTTAATAATGGGGAAATTGTGTGTGTTTCAGGGGTCAGGGAAAGGAAGGAGAGGAAAAGGATAAATGGGAACTCTGTACTTCCTACTCAACTTTTAAGTAAACTTAAAACTGCTTTTAGAAATAAAGTCTAGGGGGCGCATGGGTAGCTCAGTTGGTTAAGCATCCACTCTTGATCTCAGCTCCCGTCTTTATCTCACTGTTGTGAATTCAAGTTCCATGCTGGGCTCCATGCTGGGTGTGGAGCCTACTTTAAAAAAGTAAAATAAAAATGAGGTAAAGGGGGGCGCCTGGGTGGCTCAGTGGGTTAGGCCGCTGCCTTCAGCTCAGGTCATTATCTCAGGGTCCTGGGATCGAGTTCCGCATCGTCATCGGGCTCTCTGCTCAGCAGGGAGCCTGCTTCCCTCTCTCTCTCTGCCTGCTCTCTGCCTACTTCTGATCTCTCTCCTCTGTCAAATAAATAAATAAAATCTTTAAAAAAAAAAATGAGGTAAAGGGATGCCTAGCTGTCTCAGTCAGTAGAGCTGGAAAGAACTCTTGATCTCAGGGTTATAAGTTTGAGCCCCACACTGGGTGTAGAGATTACTTTAAAAACAAAATCTTTAAAAACAAATAAATGAAAATAAATTATTTTTTTAAATAGCATTCTTTTAGCTATGAAATGTACCACAGGTACCAATTTTTTAGGGAGTTCCATATTATATCTTTAGAACCACATGATTTTTTTATTCTGTTCGTTTACACACAGATGGCTATTTTAACATTAAAATTTTCCTCCAAGACTTTGCAATCAAGTAAATGACCCCTCGGGATGTGATTCCTGTGTTAAGAAGCATGGCTTTGGTTGACAGGGAGTCTTTGAAGTCATATATTAAAAGTGAAACAAAACAAAATTAAACCAGCAAAATGATGAGCAACCAGTTTTTCCTGCAACACAGATATTTTTTTGCATCCTCATTTTCATTTCCCAGTATTCATTCCGTGGCTTGTCCACTACCTTTAACTCAGACAAGCTTTATTTTGCTTACAGATGAACTTTGCAACAGGCATAATGAGAAATAGTTGATAAGCCCACTTTTGTGGATATTGCTGTCAAGACAAAAGAGATTATTTTGATATGCTGGTAATTTATACCGAACAGAGTAGATAAAGAAATGTAAAATAAGCATGCTGAGGAGGTGGGCAGAGTAAGTGGAGGGACCTGGGTGAGTTAGGTTTAGAAGAATTGTGAAGCAAAGGGCATAGTTTGATGGGTTCTCCATCATTAAAGGCACAGATGTTTTTCTGGGTGTCATTGAGACCCAGTGTGACCTTTAAGCTATCACCAGTACACATTCCTCTTCTTGTGTGTTGTGTTTATACTGTGACTCAGATAACTTAAGTTTGTTTGGGTACTTATTCGTGTAGATATTCAGACATGTGAACCCAAACGGTGCCTTAATGAGTCCCCTTGGAACCCCTGAAGCACATTCATAGGACAGTCTCCTTATTTGTGTTTTCACTTTGTTTTACTTATGAAGACCACAACTGGAATTTTTAACCTCATGCCTTTGAGGGTAAATTCCTTAGCTCTCTGCTTGCTGGGAAAAAACAAGAGACCCGCTGACAGATACCCCTAGGAGAGTAGCCCTTTCTCCATAAAACAGTTTCATCAGTGAGAATAAAGAGAATATATACACAATGAATAGGGTCCTGGGTCAATCTTGAGTTTGAATTCTCTGTTTACCAACTACTGGACACTGGACAAGTCACTTAACCTCTCTGGTCCTGGCTTATCTATAAAGTGGAGATAAGATCTTGGGTTACATGGAATAAGAGAATGTGTCTTGTGTTGGGGGGTACTTCAATAAATACGAATTTGCTTCCCCTCTTCCTGCCTGTTCTGCTAAACTTTCAGAGCTGCCTCATCAACTCATTCGGTATTTCGTATGAGCACCTGCTATGAGCCAAGCCCATTGCTAGGTGATAGTGAAATAACTAGAAATAAGATACATCAGCCTGTGATTTCAGGAGCTTCTAGAGTTTTATGAGCATTTCATTTCTTTGTGTCCAATATTAGCAGTCCTGAATTCACACAGCCCTTTGCTCATGTTTTTGACCCAAGAATTACCACTTAAAATACTCAGTGACTGATCTTTTCATACACTTTGAAGAATGAACTGGTTTCAGGAGAACCAAGGACTTGTGAGGCACCCTGTATGTTCACATATCTGAATATCTACATCAGTAAGTACCCATGTAGGTTCTTAGAGCACGAAGGTTTAATGTCCACACCCTCTGGTGCTCACACATCCACATTAAATAGTTAGAACTAAAATTCCTCAGGGTTTTATTTCACTTACAGTGACCACAAATCATATACTGAAAAACATACATGGCATGTGTCATCCTAAGCAGGCAATGCATGAAACGAGTTATTTTGTGGCCTTAGAATCCATGTGTTTTTACCTTTGTCTTTTTTTTTTCATTTTATTTTATTTTATTTATTTATTTATTTTATTTCTTTTCAGTGTTCCAAAATTCATTGTTTATGCACTACATCCAGTGTTCCATGCAATATGTGCCCAATACCCACCACCAGGCTCACCCAACACCCCACCCCCCTCACCTTGTCTTTTATACATTTTCTTGTTTCCATTTTTGTTTCATTGTGGTCTTGGTGTTAGGGTGGTTTAAAATTAATGCTGTGTGGATTGTCGTTTCAACTTTCTCTCATTCATGATCAGATATTTTTCCACGATCTCTAAACTTTCTGTTCTCAAGATGGAGAACACATTCTCCTTTTTAAGGAAAACTATGCACAGAAAAGGTAAATATTTGAGCAAGTTTTCATAGAGGGATCGTCCCTTCTTAAAAAAGATTCATTTTTGTGTCACTTTAAGAATAAAATTATCCTTATAATGCAGTTAAAGAATACATTTTTACCTAAATTTAATGTGCCAAATTTTCTGTCCCATAAAACCATTATAAACCAAATAGGGGAGCAAAATTTTTATCCTAAAGAGAAAAATATGTAGCATCTCTAATTCCAAGGAAGTGAAATTGTCCCAGAACTTTATGTTCTTTAAAAATTGTTAACTAACTAAAGAAATTAGTTAATTAGTTAATTGATTAATTTTAAAAACCATTAATAGACATGATATGATGATCTTCTTTAGGAGATCATGAGAGCAGGGCTGTTTGCAGGACATTCTCTTGGGTACACTGACCACATTGGTACTATTACAAGGTTCTCTGCCGTTCTCTCTATCCAGGTAAGGGGTGGCTTCCTTCCTTTAGTAAAACAGCCTGGGAAGCACTCAGGTGGTGGTTGTGTTTTTCTCTCTCATTGTGATAATCTAGGTGAGAGCACAGCACCAAAGACTCTTTCAGTTCCCTCCTTATGTATCGTTAGAAGATTGTTCTGCTTTCCAGAATGAACTCCACAGGTTTTCTTTTTTTTCCATTTCAGAAATTACCATGGTTGACACCGAGATGCCATTTTGGCCCACCAACTTTGGAATCAGCTCCGTGGATCTCTCTGTCATGGATGACCACTCCCATTCTTTTGACATCAAGCCTTTCACCACTGTGGATTTCTCCAGCATTTCCACTCCACACTACGAAGACATTCCATTTGCAAGAGCAGACCCAATGGTTGCTGATTATAAGTATGACCTGAAGCTCCAAGAGTACCAAAGTATGAGAGTTATTTTCACTTGTCAGACTGCTAAGACTAGAATCGGACTAACCTCTCAATAGCACTGGAATAATGCTCCAGAGACTAAAACTCTATAAAACAGATACTTACCATTCATTTACTCATCCATGTACCTGTGAAACATTGTGTATTTATGATATACCAAAAAGGATGTTAGTGTGTAAATACCCCAGATCATTCTTTCCTTTTTCTCCCTCATTTTCTTTCCTCTTCCTTTTCCTGTTTCTTGTTTCTTTCCTTCTTAGGAGCATTTCCCAGCATGGCTGCATTGCCAGGTCTATCGTGTGTGTGTGTGTGTGTGTGTGTGTGTAAACTCTTATTCTTTTGGTCACTTTTAAGTTAATAAGTAATAATTTGCTACCTTACATAACTTATCACCAAATTGCAAATTTGTGGTTCATTTTCCCTAATTCTACTATTTGAGCAGCTTATACTGAAACCTATTTTTCTGCACAAATTTAAATTTTACCATTGTAGTCTATTGATAAATCTTCCTGCCATTAAGTAAATTCACATCAAAACATCAGAGTCAAGATAAACCAAAACGGTACTTTTCAAGATAAAATAAGTTTCTATGATGCTATTTCCTTGATTTTTATCTTTGTGTGCTGGTTTTCCAAAGCCACCACCATGTAATTGGCAGCCATTACTTGACAATAAGTAAGAACTTCCTGTATTTCTAGTTTTTTTTTTTTTTTTGAGATAAATAATGCACTTGGTTATGTTTGTGTGGTTTTCAGTTAAAGCCTAATACGGAAATTTAATAGGCCTGATCCTAACCAGCAGAAGGGGAGTACTTACTCTCCATGGGTTCTCTCACTCTCTCTCTCAAAGATTATTTTACACACCACCTTTTCTGACTCAACACTGCTGAAAACCTCGTCTCTTGTTTCTCATGTACCTTCAAGCTGGGCATGACATTACCTTTTCATAGCGGTGTTCCTTCTGTGTTTCTTTTCCAAGAGTGGTTTAAGAATACTTCTAAAATGCGATATTTAAATACAAATATATAAGTTAATATTGTGATGAATGCCAAATACAGCATATTGTGTAGCAAAATAACCTTAATTGTCTCAGATACTATGGGGTGTCAGTCTGAGCTTTGGTTCTGAAGGGTCACAGAACCACAGACTTAATTCCCTTCCTCCTTTCATTTTTACAGGTGAGGCTCAGAGGTGTTGTGACTTGCCTGTAGTTACAAAGCCTACTTTCTCCTGTGTTGTTGTTGTTGTTGTTGTTGTTTTTCATGTTCCATAATGCTTCTACACTTACATAATAAACCTATGGCAGTTAGATGTACTATGGCGACTTGCCATAGAGCTTTTTCAGCAGTTTTTCATGTGATAATTATCTGCTCGCATTTCTCTGCACACAGGTGCAATCAAAGTGGAGCCTGCATCCCCACCTTATTATTCTGAAAAGACTCAGCTGTACAATAAGCCTCATGAAGAGCCTTCCAATTCCCTCATGGCAATTGAATGCCGAGTCTGTGGAGATAAAGCTTCTGGGTTCCACTATGGAGTTCATGCTTGTGAAGGATGCAAGGTAAAAAAAAAAAAACAAAAAACCGAGAGAGAGATTTTTTTTTTTTTTCCCCAAAAAATCTGCTGAAAATTTACCTGTTCTTTCATTTCTTGTTGTGGACACATAGCAAGGAATTGAGATAAAACTTTTTTGTTTTGTTTTAGTAAAACCCATTCAAATGATTTCTTTGAAAACCTAAGAAAATTGGTAAAAAAGAGAGTTGCTTTGCTTCACTTCCCTTTCTCCAAATTGGTCCTTGAGCCACTGATCTAGTTCATTGCTTGCATCTTGCAGGTTAAAAAAAAAAAGAAAGAAAAAAGTGACTTGAATACAAGTGTGTCATAGCAAGACAGTGATGACCTGGCCCAGAACCCATATTTTTTGAATTCTCCAGCTTTGTTTCTGTTTTTTTTTCCCCCTCACTATTCCATGTGTTGTTTTGTTTTTATAAGGCTTGACAGATGAGATAAATAGATACTTTCATTTGAGGCCTATAACAGCCCTGTGAGGTGGTGACAAGCTTCTTGTCATCATGGTCATCCATTAGTAAGTGGCAGGACTAGGACCAGAACATGTATCTTATGATTCCTAACCCAGTGCTCTGTCTTTTCTTACTTCAGCATCAGTTTGAGACATGTATTGTGGACAGGCAAAGTGATAGAACTATTTTGGAGGGGAGATACTATTTTTCCTCCATTCTTTGTGAAAAATGTATTTTGGAAAGCTCAAACATTCAGTAATATTCTGCCCAATTATTAAGAATTTTTTAATCCACTCAATTTTAGTACATAGGCTTTTAAAATAACTTTAATATACTTAGTGAATCAGTTGTATTTATTATATACTCCAGGGCTCAGAATAAATTGTTCATAAATACTTACCTTATAAAATAAGCACTGCTGGGGTGCCTGGGTGGCTCAGTGGGTTAAGCCTCTGCTTTGGCTCAAGTCCTGATCTCAGGGTCCTGGGATTCAGCCCCGCATCGGGCTCTCTGCATAGCGGGAAGCCTGCTTCCTCCTCTCTCTCTGCCTACTTGTGATCTCTCTCTCTCTCTGTCGAATAAATAAATAAAATATTTAAAATAAAATAAGCACTGCCTATATAAGATCAGATTCTATCCTCAGTTGGGCTTTTTATTCTAAATAGGTATACAACACCAGGTAGGTAGGTGTTAGAATATCTAGGGTCTGAAATTAATAGTTATTGAATTTCTACTATGTGCCAGATATTGTGCAGGATGCCTTAGCATATATCATTTTTAAACTATATCCCGCCTAAGTTTTTGCATCTATAAATGATGAGGTTGAATTCGATCATCTCTAGAATCTCTTCAATTCAAATAGTTTATTACTAAAGGCAACCTCCTAAAGTGAAAAGAGACAAGCTAGTAGTCACCTAGCCGCTTGCCCAGAGTTACTAGCCAGTCACATAAACAATTCAGCTCCCTGTTACCTCATTCGTAAAACGACTTGGTTGGATTAGCAGCTATCCAAGGTCTAACTTATTTTTAAGGTCTAAAATTCCAAAATGAGTTTTTGAAATACCATTGGCAAGAGACACTTTCATTTAAAACACTAAAATCTATTCACTGTGTGATTAAAACCGACCTAAAATACCTGTGATCTCTGAAATCATTATGTATAGTCAGTTATTTAAGATTCCAATAAGTAGTGAGAACATGTTTTATTGTGTTAGATTTATATAATTTTTGAGTAAATTGTTGCTAAATTCTGAGAAATACCTGAAGAAACCATTCTTTTTGGTCATCTGGGCAATTTATGTTGATAAGCAAAGCAGTGTGATGGTTAAGTTTCCACAGTACATTATTGTTTTTTCTTAGAAAACTAGAACATTTAAGCAAATAGTTCTACTATGATTCTTTTAGTCAGATATTTGTGGGGAGTTAACATTACTGATAACAGTTAAAAATTTAAAAGATAATAGCTGATTATAGTAATAAAAGCCAAGTTCTGAGGGCACAAAACTTGGAAAATCAAACCGAGCAAAGAAGAAAAATAGCAAGAAGGAGAAGAGAAGAGGAAGGACAAAATCCAAATGCCATCAAGTAAGGAACAGATAGGGTCCTGAGGCAGAGATGGAGAGTGAATATTTAATCAGATCTGAATACCCTGGATTACAGACTCCCAGGCCTAAAATGCAAGGAAGGTTATACTAACCTTAGAAGGTAAAATAGACATCTACTCATTTTAAAGATAAAGAGAAATGTTAGTGGAATAATATAATTTGGCTTCTCTAAGTAAAAGTCAGCAGTTCTCAAAATGTGGTCTAGAAGCCTCTAGGGGCCCGTAAGACCTTTCCAAGGGCCCCGTGATGTTGAAACTATTTTTATAATAATATTTGGTTGTCATTTACCATTTTCACTCTCATTCTCTCAGAAGTGTACATGGATTGTTCCAGAAACTACATGACATAGAATGGTAACATAGCTCTGGTGGCTAATGGAATGTTCACCTGTTAGGTCCTTATACATAACAGTTTCTCAGTTTTAATTTCTAGTCTGATATGTATCAGTAGATATATCTCACATAAACCAAAGCTCATGGGGTTCTCAGTAATCCTTAAAAAGGGTCCTGAGACCAGAAAGTTTGAGAACTGCTGTTATTAAAGATTAAGGGATGGCTACTTTGGAAATAAACCAAATTGTCTCCACAGTCTGAATGCAGCTAATTTAGACCAGTGGCTACCAGCAATCAAAGATACCTTCTTAGCTTATCGACAGTACTCAATAAAAAGCCAGGACAGTGAAATTAACAAGTGTTTGATTCATATGTATTTCCTAAAGGGTACTTTGGGCCTTTAACGTCTGCCATTTCAGAAGAATGTAGGATATGCCCATAATTAAAATACAGGTAACCGTCAACCTGCAGACTAATTGATGGATTGAAAAGAATAGTTACAGTATTGCTTATCATAGCTGTTAGTATGTTCTGAAACAGTTTTACAGTGCCTATGGAACAGGTTTATGTTAGTGTTCCTTGCCAAAAATCAAACAGGAATAAAAAGATCAGGCTTGGGTTAAAGTGGAATAGTGACAGATTCTTGGGTTATTAATATTGCAGACTTAGGTAAAATATAACATTTGGCTACTGAATAATTCATACACCTTAGAGCTTGCAAAGCTGTCACTTACCACTTACAAATTAGACACTTACTCATTTTCTAGTGGGTTTCATCGTGTTTTTGTATTTTTAGTAAAAGATCATTTTAGAACCATAGACTTACCTAAAGATAAAAGTAAGTACAAACTACTACATATAATAATAATACAGTGTAATCTGTTTTTGTATTTCTATGCAGGGCCCTAAATCAGGAAGGATTTTTAGTATATTCTTACCTGCCATGGGAGCCCATGGGTTGAGCTTCTCTGAGCCACACCACTTCACAGGAAAGCCAAACATAGGACCAGCAGAGGGCTTTTAATCTCACAGTAAAATGAACTTAGGGCTTATTGTACCTAAGTTAAAAGTTTTGTTAAAAGCAATTAAGTAGAAGTTGGAGAAAAGGTTTTATAAGGCATAAGAAGCCATCCCCTTCTCACAGACAAATATGAAGACTTTGGATAAAACTTTACCAAAAAAGAAAAGAAAAGAAACAATTTTCTGCAATTGGGGATTCATGCATTTCTATCACACCAGTTCACAAACTGTGTGGTAATCAGAACACAAAGCTATTGAAGTTGCACACAGGACTCTAAAATAGTTATTAAGAGTGTTGTTAAAGAGTGTTTTCTTGATCAGCAAGCAATATGAAGAAACCTCAGGGAAGCCTATTTCATTCTTCAAATCAATAAATATCTGTACAGAAAAGCACTCCAATGGCCTTATATCTTCCTCACTAGGTTTCTTGAAATAATCAAAGAATAAGAATACAGTTGACTATCATGAACTAGGTGTTTTGAAAAAGAAAAGTAAAAGCAACTTCTAAGCTGTGTGCTGAAGTGTGTATATATTCAGTTTATGATTTTATGTACATACACAGTACATAAATAATATCCAGAATTGTTTTTCCTTTAACATTGAAAGACCCTGAATCATCATAAAAAAATAATGTGAAACACTTTGAAAGATATTGTAGGAGTCAAAACACAACTTTGCATTATAAGGGTTAAACTTAAATAACATAATTCTATCATCAAAAAACCTTCCAGCCATGCCAAATAACTGGCTACTCTGGGACCTGCCCCATTCTCAGCTAGCCAAGCAGCATTTTCCACCACGGAGATGAGTTTTTAGAAGGGAAAATTTTAAAACACAGTCAAGAAATATCATAAAACACATATGATCACAATGGCAAAAATCCAAACAAAATTTCCCACCAACATTTATCAATTAGACTAGTTCTGTACATTAACCTTCTATTAGTAAGTGAAAAAAATACATTTTTAATATTCAGAGGTCCTCAGAACCCTTTGAGAATTAAGGAGGCTTCAACTTCCAGCAGATCCTCTGTAGGACCTAATCTTTGAGATACTACTGATCTCACAAGGGTAGGGAAAACTTCTCCCAAACAACCAACAATAGCAACATAAACGAACAAAAGCTCTAGGTCTTGACCTGTGGGCTGCAGACACACTGAGGCGCAGGGTTTCTCATGGTAGATGCCCATCGGAGTATGGAGGTGTGGCATTTCCCCGAGACAGATGCCTGGAACAGTATCCAGAGCCATCAGTGAGGGGGAGCTGAGTCTAGGGCTTTTGAATGGAGCCAGATTTCTTAAGGGAATTTGAAATAGTCACAAGGCAGTGGCAACTCTGGCTTCCAACAGAAGCATCTGCAAATTCTTTTTGGAGGAGCAAATTCCCAGTTTAGATCCTGTAGGATTCCCACAGTTTAAGGTCAATATAGGAGTTTAAAATAAAATATCAGTCAATAAGCACATTAAGAAGTCAGTCAACTCGAATGACATTTGTCAAAAATAAACGAAAACAGCGTGCCTGGGTGGCTCAGTGGCTTCAGCCTCTGCCTTTGGCTCAGATCATGATCTCAGGGTCCTTGGATCGAGGCCCACATTGGGCTCTCTGCTCACCAGGGAGCCTGCTTCCCCTCCTCTCTCTGCCTACTTGTGATCTTTCTGTGTCAAATAAATAAATAAAAATCTTAAAAAAAAATAAAAGATAAACAAAAACAGATTTAGATCCCCCACCCCACCCCACCCCATACAAGGAGAGCAGATAATTGGGATTGCCTGGTAGAGAATATAGAATAGCTGTGTATGAACTGTTTCAAGAAAGAGGGCAGAATCACAGCTGTGAACAAGCAACAATAGACTATCAGGAATGACCAGGCATATTGGAAAATAAATCAATTTATTTAGGGAAGTGAAACTTAAGCAGTAAAATATATAATTATTGAAATAAAAATTCAGTGAAAGAGTTAGTTACAGGACATAGCAGAAGAAAGGACTACTGAATTAGAAGGTAAATGTCAAGAAATTACTGAGAGAATCACAGTGCCTTAAGAATATGTCCTTCCAGAATCTCCTAGGATTTGAAGCCTCTTAGTTCTTGAAGGATTCATAGGGTCTTTGAATATTAGAAAAGTTTGTCTTCTTCACTAATCACTAGAATAGTAATGTACAGAACTGTTCTCACTGATGAAATTTGGTGAGAAATGTTTCCTTTTTTTCTCATTGTAATTATGTATCTTTTGGGATCTTATTTGACTTTTTTTTTTCTTATTTGACTTTTGTTCCAATGTTTGCTTTTGTATTCAATGTTATTGAGTAATTGATGACAAAAAGATGGAAAATGTAAAGAAGGTTAGAAATATTGAAGGCTAGGATAAGGTCTGATAAACAAGTGAGACCATGATGCAGAAAACACGCCCAAGAGAATAAATGAAAAATCCATTCCAAGGCACACTGCAGTTAAACTGCAGAATACTGAAAACTAAGAGAGTGTATAAAAGCAACCAAAAAGAAAAGAAAAGAAAAAAAACACTTCAAAGTCAATTGACAGTAGCCTCTCCACAGCAACAGTGGAAGCACAAAGATCATGGGATCTGAAGCGAGATGGAAGATAACGAAGTTCTCTGTAATCTTTTCAGCAGTGAGAGAGAGAAATGAAACTGTTTACAGGTTCAAAAAACCCGAGAAACTGAAGTAATAAATTTCAAGGATAGTAAACCATAGAGAGCAGAAGATGTTTGCAAAACCTGAAACAGGCAGCAGATTAGTGTCTAGAATATATAAAGAATTTCTGAAATTCAGTTTGTTTTTTTTTTAAAGATTTTATTTATGTATTTGACAGGCAGAGATCACAAGTAGGCAGAGAGGCAGGCAGAGAGAGAGAAGGAAGCAGGCTCCCTGCTGAGCAGAGAGCCCGATGCGGGGCTCGATGCGGGGCTCGATCCCAGGACCCTGAGATCATGACCTGAGCCGAAGGCAGAGGCTTTAACCCACTGAGCCACCCAGGCGCCCCTGAAATTCAGTTTTAAGGAGGAGACGGTTGGAGAGGAAAAATTGAGAAAATACAAATTAAGATCACACTTAGATTCTGTTTGACACTTACTACATTGTCAAGAATTAAGTCTGACAATACCAATTGTTGAGGGAATGGAAATTGATTAAAATAGAAATTGATTAAAAATCACTCTGGAAAACAGTTTGTAAAATTTCACATTCAGTTATTGTACAATCCAAAAAACCCCGCTCCTAGGTAACTCTTGTCCATGTGCATCATAAAACATTTACAAAAATATTTATCAAAGCACTGTTTGTAATAGCAAAATATTGGCAACAATTTAAACATCCATCAACATCTGAAGATACCAATAAATTGTGGGATAGTCATACAATAGAATATTATAAAATTGTGAAAATGAATAAATTCTAGCTTTTCACAAGAAAGTAGATAAATTTTAGAAACTTAATACTAAATTTAAAAAAATGAAAATCCCAAAGTACTATATGAAGCATCATATCTTTAATAAAGCCCCCAACAAGCATAACTGATCAATGTATCACTCAATTTTTACATATGGTATGATAAAACCATATTCTCTTCAAGGTCAAGAAAACAATAAACACAAAATTGAGAATAATGATTACTTTGTCAAGAGGACAAAAGGGCAGGAGCTGGATAGGGCAAGAATTTCAAGTCATGATTTTAAATCTCAGCAGTGGGTTCATGTGTGATAATATCTTGTTATGTTTTATAATTACATGTATTTTCTACATGTTTGTAATTCATATTACATTTAATAAGGTAACAGAATAGGAATTGCCTTGTGATATCTCAGTCATGGTTTAGGATAGAAAAATATCAGAGATGGCCCAGAAAGGAACTTAAGTGACGTACATCTTCAAAGATTCAACAAGATTTTAATAGAAGACTACTGTTGCTATTTGGGTCATCTCTGTTGGCTCCCTATGGAGCTCACAATTTTAATTGGGCTTTGAGGTAGGGGCAGAAAATAAACACTTAAATATAATAAGTAAATGATATGGTATGTTAGAAAGTCCTAGGTGCTATTGGGGAAAAAAAAAACAAAAAACAAAACTAGAGTGAAAGAGACCAGGAGCTCCAGACAAGAGGCAGGGGCAAGGACAGGCCACAGTATTAAATAGGGTGTGTAAGCCTCATTGAGAAGTTGAGATGTTGGCAAGACTTGAAGGCAGTGAGGAGAATAGCAGGTGTACATTTAGAGGAAGAGCTTCCCACGTGAAAGAGAGAAGTCAGGAGTGAGTTCAAAGAGGTTGGCTTGGGGGAAAAAAAGAGTTTGCCTTGAGAAATTCAGAGGGTGATTGTACCACCTGAGATGGTGAAAGCTGCTTGGTAAAGTGAGCTCCCAGGGAACAGTCCCGAGTTTCAATGTTGGACTTGCTGTTGGATTTCCAAGTGACATGTCAAGTCAGCAGTAGAAATACTTGTCTAGAGTTCAAGACACAAATCTGGAGAAAGTGAAAATGCATGTCAGTGGTGGGACCAATACCAGTTCAGGGATTTTGTACCAAACAGGGCCAGATAACATTTGAAAAGTTAAGAATTAAGTTTCGTGGAGATGAGCACAGTGGAAATGAAAACACTCTGAGAACAACAAAAAAAAATGGAGTTAGCAAACATTTCCAATTAAAATTTCTTTCAGGTCTGTCAGTAAAGTATAAATACAACAGAATTCAATTAGCCCAAATCGACATATTGGCCGTTTTGAGATGGCAGTCCATTGTCTGAGGATCTACATATTACCTCTCTTGTTCTTTCCTGTTATTATTTTTTTTGTAGGCTATGACAGTTATGAAGACTCTTTCAACTGCATAAGTAAACCAATTCTGTAGGAAATTATGCAACATAGAGAATTCTAAAAAATTATCCACATGTGGATTTATATTGGCCCTGATCATGTGTTAGAATGAAGTGATTATAACTTGGCCAAACGGCTTAGCACAATAATAAAGGCTGGGGCATGCTGTTGGAACGATTTGCAGAGAGACTGAACTGATTACATCGTGTTTTATTTGCATTACATTAAATCCAGAGCACTTCTTAAAGCATGCTGAGATCCACATGTGGAGCCAAGATACATTGAATGACATCAGTTGGATGGGGTCACTCTTTCAGAGCTAAAGAAGGACGCTGAGATCTTCTGGTTCTGTATCTTATAGCAAAGAAAACTGGCAGTTAAGTGACTTGTCTGAAGTCACCGGTGACAGAGCCTGCCTTTTCTGATACCTAGGCCAGCGTGCCTTTTGCCAGATGTTGCTGCTTCCATGCGTCATAAAGACCTAAGATTCGCTTCTTTTTCCCATGTCCTTTTGCAGGGTTTCTTCCGGAGGACAATCAGATTGAAGCTCATTTACGATAGGTGTGACCTTAACTGTCGGATCCACAAGAAAAGTAGAAATAAATGTCAGTACTGTCGGTTTCAGAAATGCCTCGCTGTGGGGATGTCTCACAATGGTAAGTGAAACTTAGCACGGATACTTTACGGTTCTCATTATGGCTGCCAGAGCAGGAGCCTCTCGGGCCATTGCTGAAAATATGTACCGTTTCCCACAAAATGCCAGACTTCAGAAGAGTACATGCTGATAAAGCATTTCTCATTTCCATCAAAGTCTAGGCTTTTAGTGTAGAATCCTTCTCTCTGTGGTTGGGCATCTGCCATGATGGAAGAAAAGTCACGAAAATATGAGAAATGGTGGAAATAACTGGTATTTTAAAATGAATGTAATGATTGTGATTAGTTTTTCATGTTGCTTTAATAGCATTAAAGACAGAATTAGGCTTGTGTGTCTCAGTAGTTTCTTTCCACCTTAAATGTAAGAAAATTCTGCAGGTTTCTGGGTATGGAACTTTACGTGGCATATTAGAATTTAGAATATATCCTTTTTTCACCTCTTTACTGTGCAAAGATGATTGTAGCCACAGCAGTATCCTCGTCTTCATGGAGCATGCAGACTTGTGGATAAAGGAAAGAATTTTAAGGTTCCACAAAACTTCAGTGTCCATAGAAACATAATAAAACTTTCTGTTTTTCAAACCCACATCGAAAATCAAGGAGTATCAACTTAAGAGAAAGAATGTAGACGACTTGAGAAGACCCTTGTTTTCATGAATTATAAAACTAACTCAGTAAAATCATGGAACATAGACCTGTTTGAAGAAATAGTTTCCATTTAGCTTGGATTGGTGTTACCAAAGTCACAAAACAAATTGGATAGTAACCTGATAATATTATATTTGTCAGATATTAGTTCTTTGAAAACTCATTATGGGCTCAAGAAATATAAAATGCCAAAGTGATCAAATAAAATCCAAAGTCTCAGTTCACTGGATATTCTACTTTTTTCTTTCTTTTGCCTTCACCTGTGTCAAAACTGATCTGATGAAAACATAATGTCTGAAGTTAGTCTTCATAGGTTAGGACTCCAGAGCATCTGTGAAAATTAAAGTTTTATTCCATCATACAGATGTTTGGTTTTCTCAGTGGACATCCTCAAAATATTTGAGAATCACTCGTTGGTTGGTATCCAACTCTTTAAAAATAGGTGACAAAATTACAGTTTTATAATTAATGTGGGTTATTTCCTCTAAAGGCAAGAATGTATTATGAAGAGATCTATCAGCTCTCCTGGGCAGGAGAGAGATCTGGTCTGACTTTCCTCACAGTTGATGACATCTGCTGTGTAGCAGTAGACACCTGCAGGCATTGATCGCAAAATAATTTACTGGTTTGATTCCATCAATTTCCTTTCTGTTTCAGACTTCATAAAACATAAGGGCACATTTTCAAGTCAAGGGTTATGTTTTAGATGATGTAATCAAGTTGCAGTAAACTTATTCTATCATTATGAAGAAATCTTTGACTTGAAATCATTATTACCAAGACTGCCTAGAAAAGCATCCCATGTCTTCTTTTATTGGTATTTATTTTTTGCCCTTTAAAAATTTGTCACTTCGCATATATTTCCTGTTGTTTGCACACATACACGTAAAATACATCTCCTTTTGCTTATCATTTATGGGCAAATAATATTTAAAGCCCAACAGTCTATGTAGTATTGATGGTATAATTTTCTCTTCCCAGGAAAGTCAAAGAAAGCCCATAAACTTAATAATACAGTCATCATTTGATTTCATATGACAATTTATTCTATTTAGAGAGAAGAGCAATTGATGGGAGTGTTCAGTTCTTTTTGGAAAGACAAAAAAAGGAATTAAATGTTTTGGCATCAAAGACTTATGAAGTTCAAGATTTACAAGATTGCAACTGTGACTAAGAAAATCCCTTCTAAGATGTTTTTATGGGAATGTGTTTGCTGCACAGAAAATATCCATTTGATCTGTGCACAAGAAGGGAAACTCAACAGCGAGGTTTTGAGTAGTTTTGCCTGTTATCCTGAGAAAGGAAACATTTCCAAATACAAAGTTTTCTAGGAGGTTGTAGTAACTATTTAAAATTATTATGTTGGGGCACCTGGGTGGCTCAGTGGGTTAAAGTCTCTGCCTTCGGCTCAGGTCATGATCCCAGGGTCCTGGAATCGAGCCCCACATCGGGCTCTCTGCTCCATGGGGAGCCTGCTTCCTCCTCTCTCTCTGCCTGCCTCTCTGCCTACTTGTGATCTCTGTCAAATAAATAAAATCTTATTAAAAACAAATAAATAAATAAAATTATTATGTTAATTTATTAATGTTTAGTGTGAATGGGCCTCCCTGTAATAACCCAACTAACCTATCAAGAGTCTTCTAGTCTTATACCAGAATCAGGACCTCAGTGCTTTCAGTACACACAAGAAGAGATGAACATCCTCCCAAAGTAAATTTACTCCATTCTCTGTTGCTGCTGTTTCTGCTCTTTGGTCTCTGTTTAATCCTTTTGATGCATGTAGCTTGTGCATTAGTCACCCACGCCCAGCCTTAAAGGAGCTTCTGAAGTAAACTTCAAGGAATCCTCAGGGCCCTGAGGAACATCGTTGAAAAAATCACTGAAACAAGGATTGCTAAATCCTTTCAACTTTGAGAGTTCTGTGATTCTACATAACTAAAACGACCAACCTCCCTGAATTTTTCACTTTTCAACAAACTAGACCATATTTTATAGACATTGTCACTGTTTTCTCAAATATGTAGGTATCTGGCATCTGTCAACTACCTGAATTTAAAAGTTTCTACCTGTATGTTTTGGTGCCATAAAAATATGGCAAAAATATATAAAATATGCCTGAATCAGGTCTTCTGGATGTTCTGAAAAATTGCCCAGCAATTTAAGGCAGTACATTTGATGGTCACGTAATGATGTAGCCTTAGAGTACAAATCCAAAGCTGTCAAAGCTAAGGAAAGATTTTCCCCATGCCACTGAGATTTGAATGAAAATGATGCTTTTCATAAATATAAAAATTAGTGAAATCTTAACTTTACTGACTAGGACATTCTATTATATAAATTAGGGGGTCTGTTTTTTTTTTTAAAGCTGACAACTTTAAAAATAATTTCTCAGCAGCTTCATAAAAATCCAGAAAAAATGGTTTCACTGATATTTGTGGCACTCAGCATTTTTAAAGGCAGTTCTCCCCTTCCTTGTGAAAAAGAAAAGCATGAATGGCAAATAAGTTTACTTCAGTATGTTAGGTTTTTTCCTTTAGTCTTCTTTGTAATATAAAAGAAAATTACCCAAATGTTGATTTTCAGAAAATATCATCAAGTAAAAAGTCCCAACACATGGCAGCTGTGTGCTCAGACTTGCTAGGCATTCATGGCTGCCTACACGCTAGCCTCCACCCCCCTTTCCCACTGCTGCCCTTTTCAACTTACACTTGAAGTAAACTGTGTACTTTGCTGTTCCTGCACAGTGCTCTATGGTGGGATACCTCTGGGTCTCCATTTATTATGTCGTTTGGTTCCCTGTCACAATTCTACCTGGCATTCAAGACCCAGCTGAAATGCCATCTTCCATGAGACTTTCTAATTCCCCCTCTTCCTCATCTATGTGTTTTATACCTTTCCTGAGAAACCACACTCTGCTTTCTAAAGCAAGGGAGTGATCAGATCGATATTACCAAAAACTAAACTACTGACAGCTGTAAAAAGGATAGAGAAATAAGAAAATTTCATCAGAGGACAAATGCAATATTATGTATTAAGATAGTGGGAAGAGTGAGTAAGGAGAAATGAAATTGAGAAAAATGTCAGAGCGTGACCAATGAATACAAGAGTCTGAGGGAAAGAGAGATTGTCAGAAATTGTTCAGGGTGTCTTGTTGGGTGATAGGATGAATTAACCAAGAAAGGAAAACGGGAAGAAGAGACAGTTTAGAGAAGAAAATCAAAAGTTCATTTTTAAAGTTGCATTTGAGGGTCTTATGGGATCTCTAGCATCCGTGTATAAAGAAATACAGGAACAAGAGAAAACGCAGGGTCCAAATCACAGGAAAGAGAGGACAGCAGTCATTAGCACATTTTGTGAGTCAGAGAGGAGATTGAACTAGGAACAGCAGAATAGAAGGGAAGGAAGAGGGGCCATCAAAAAGGTCTGGAAAATAGGCAGAAAGATAGGAGAACCAGAAAAGCAGAAACCGTGGTGAGAACAAATTTCAAGTAAGAGGGTGGAGAAGATAATAGTAGCAAAAGCTGGGAGAATACTGGAGAGCTCAAGCAGAAACGAGAACTCTGGAGAGGCCCCTAGATCTGGCTGTCAGAAAGAACACGGGAGACTTTTAAGAGCAAAGTTTTGGAAATTTAAATGAGGCATAGGAAGATTGCTGTAGGTGGTTGGGATGTAAATGGCGACAAGCACAGGCAGAGAAGGAAGACTCCTCTTTCAGTAAGGACAGTGGTAGAGGAAAGATAGCCCAAGGAGGAGATTATAACTTGGGTCAGAATCTGCTCTGGTAGAAGGGAAGGAGCTAGTGAAGAGGGGTGCATGAGAGAAAATAATCTGTATATATGTAGGTTCTCCCCTACTAGACACAGCCTTTCATCCTGTGTCTCCAGTCCAGTCTGTCTAGCACATGTCTTGCATCAAACATGGGTTCAATGAATGAATTAAATGATACCAGGCAAGACTTCGGGGAACTGGAGATTGAGTCATGTGAGGCAGAGATGTTTTGCCCATCCCTACCTTGGAAAGAAACCTGGACAAATGTTTAAATGTCCTCTGCAAATAGTTTGAAGTTGTTACCCCCTGAATAGTATGGTGCTAAGCCTGCTCCTTGTTTTATGTAGAGGAGCTAGAAAACCATAGTTATTAGATTCCTAAATCCTGCAAAACCTCAAAATGCACAAGTTTGTTTCTCAAGAAAGAGAGGTGGAAAAACATAAATGATTGGCAACAGTCATATTAAAACCAGTAGTGTTATATGTCTTATTTACATGATAAGGCTTTTAGACAATAAACATGTTAAAATTGACCATGAGACATAGCCTTACCAATTGTCAAAAGCCTAGTATGATTGCAAAGTCATTCTTTATATGTTGAAAGACAAAGATACTTTCAGTAAGACTCAATTCATTCTTTTGTTTTCTATTAATTTATAATTTTGAAAATCGTTTTAATTCATCTTTTAACTAAGTAGCGCTTTGTCTTTAAATGCTCCTACAATTAGGTATTTAAAAAAAGCATTATTGTCATTAAGAAGTATTGTTTCTTAGCACTGTGCCAAGATCCAAAGAACAGGATATCTAAATCTGCATGTGCAGATTTTATGTGGAGTTTGTGTCCAGTAAATCATACTAAATACACAGTATTGAATACGTCATAAGCTAGTAGTGAATTGCATTCAGCTCAGTAAAACTGTATTATATAAATGTAAACTAGTATATTTTCACCAGAAATTAAGTCTCTGCCAAACCTGTTCTTCCTGAAGGCTACATACTGATTCTGATACAATTTTTTTCAAACCAAGATACATGAATTCTCTATAGGTGATTAATTATCCCATATATGACACTGAATGCCAGTGTTCTGGAAGTTGCTCTATATGTCAGATGATAGATCTGTGGAACAAACAGAGTGTGTCTTTCCCCCATCCCCCATCCAGGGGCTCAAAAACAGGACAAATATTGCTTTAAAAAAAAAAAAAGGTGCTGGTGGGTGGGGGTTAGGGAGAGGGTGGTTGGGTTATGGACACTGGGGAGGGTATGTGCTATGGTGAGTGCTGTGAAATGTGTAACCTGATCATTCACAGACCTGTACCTCTGGGGCAAATAATACATTATATGTCAATAAAAATAATTTTTAAAAAATATATGGGGATTTAAAAAAAGGGAGCATAGGGTGTTCTGCAGTACTGTGTGTCATTGAGATTTGTAGAATTTTATAGCTAGATTTAGAGTTAAAAGAAGGAAGCTTTAGAGGTTTTCTTTTCCAAGTCCTTCATTTTATAGATAAAGAAGTTAAAGACCAGAGAAGTCAAGCCACTTTTAGCCAGTTTTCCACTGAGCTGAAACTAGAAAGTAGACTTCCTGACCAGTTGAAGTGCAGTGTTAATTTCATTGCCTTCCAGAGAGGCCAGAAGTTCTCCCTCTGTGACTCATAATAACACATGGAGCACGTTCTTCTGTCTTTTAAACAGGAGTAGAAGATGTGGGAAAATATTCTTGCATACATACAGGCACACTCAGCCTGTATACTTCTGGTCCTCAATCTAGAACTTCAGTCTTAAAGCAAACAACAATCCAACGGGAGAAATAAATACTTCCTCTGCTGGTCCTCAGATTCTTCCACCCAATGGGTGGAAACTGAGGTTCAAGAATTAGTACACCATTCCTTAAACAAGTTAAAGACAGAGAGAGATTTACAGAGATAGACAGATTAGGTTTTCAGGATTTGTTCTTTATCTATGGGAATGAATTTAGTTCATTCATTGGTTACCCTCCTGATCTATAGTCCATAGGAACTAGTTGTCCTAGACCACTTCATCCACAAGTAATAAAAGCTATATTTATTAAACATTACTATGTGCCAGGCACTGTGCTGAGCACTTTCTGTGCCTTATCTCACCATATCACATACAGTTGGTAGGTATTATTACATGGGACTCAAAAGCAACAAAATAAAATAAACATTTTCTCTCTTAAAAAAATGCATACAAATAAAAAATGGCATTTTCTCTACAACTTCAGATTTCCATATGTGTTAGGCAAATTTAGTTTCACCAAATGGGGAGTATTTTTTAAATTCCTTTGTTGAGAATGCTAAAATCACCAAATAATTAGTTGCACTGATAGTTCATTGAATCTAATGTATAGCAGGAGTATTTAATGATACAGAAAATTTGTTCATAAGATTTAAACTTTCAGGAGAACTTCGACTTATAAAAATTCACATTTTATTTAGATGAGAGCAGAAGGCTTTCACTTTAATATGTCCTAATTCTAAAATGATTTTTAGAAGTCATTTTGAGCTATTTTTTATTAGGTTACAGAAAAGCAAGACTAGCAAATGTAGTAAGTGTCTATGTTTGGCTGGGTTTCTTCCTAACAGAAATTTTATTTTATTATTCTTCTAATTGAAATGTTGTTGACACACAATGTTACATTAGTTTCAGGTGCACAGCATAGTGATTCAGTGTCTCTATACGTCACATGCTATATTACACTTACCTGTGTGTACATATGCTACACTTACCACAGTTCTGTTACCATGTACCATTAGCTATATTCCTTATGCTGTATCTTTCATCCCTGTGACTTACTCCGTCCATAACTGGAAGTCTGTATCTTACACTCCTCTTTGGCTATCTGTTTATTTTAAATTAACTTTTTAGATTATCTTTTAGGAAAGAAGTGCTTTCCTAGGCATGTAAACTTGAGTGTATATTTATACTTTATTACCTATAAAAAATGTAACCAGGGGCGCCTGGGTGGCTCAGTGGGTTAAAGCCTCTGCCTTCGGCTCAGGTCATGATCCCAGGGTCCTGGGATCGAGCCCCGCATCGGACTCTCTGCTTAGCAAGGAGCCTGCTTCCCTTCCTCTCTCTCTGCCTGCCTCTCTGCCTACTTGTGATCTCCGTCTGTCAAATAAATAAATAAAATCTTTTAAAAAAAAAATGTAACCAGAGCCTAGAGCAATGTTGGACACACAATAGACATTCAAATAATGACTCATTAAGTGAAAAAAGGGTACTGTGCACTCTGTACAGATTGTTGGTGATTCTAGCCACTCTCTTTTGGTATAGAACGATGGTGGTCTCTAGTCTTTACACCAAAATTTCTTCTCCTTTCAATATGCCATAATTCTTACTGGGTGCTGCTTTCTTTTATGATCACTTTCCCAGACTTCCTTTGGTACATATTGTCTCATTTTCTGTTTTTAAACTTAATGCTTTAAATCCATCAAGCATTTATTGTATACCTACCCTATGTACTTTGTTGCACCAGGAGCAAAAATGAGAAACCTGGTACTCGTAGATTCTAGTAGAATAACCAATATAGAACTACAGTTCTGGTTTGCTACCTGAGCTAACAGATGTATGCAACAGGAGCCAATCATTTAGGAAGGTTTTCTAAACTGTCCCAAACCACAAGTTTTTGATACACTCCTCAGCTGGGAGTAGGGCTGACCTATCAGCATCTCCTAGGGAAGATACATAATTTTAGAAGTTATCAAGTGATTCTAATATGCCCTGCCTCCCCTCTCCTCCTTACTTCTCCACTGAGAACTGCTGATGTACAGGGAATAAACATAGTACAGGGAAAGAAATGACTGGGCAAGCTTCACAGAGAAGGATTTCTAAAGGGATCTGCTATCTGGTTCTCAGGTTGTTTTTCTGTTTTATTTCGACATATATTCTACAAAGATTTAACATGTGCTGGACATTATACTGAATGCTAAGTATATGGTAATGAGCAAGATTCCTGCCTTCGTGCAGATTACATAAGGGAGGCAAGAAAACACTGTCGATAATTACTCGGATCAGTGCTCTGAAAGAGAATACAATGAGTAATGAGATCATATCCTGAGGGGCCTAAACAAATCTGGGTCAGAGGGGTGGGGGACTGAGATAAGAACGTGAGCAACCATTCATTGCCTATGCCTAAGAGAATGGGAAAGAGTGAGTAGAGAGACAAGATTTTTGAACAAAAAATGGCAGTTGTTTAAGGATTTCCATTTGAAGAGGTCATGGGCAGAGGGTATATTTATCAAATGGATATAAGCTAATTTAACTTAAAAGCATCCTAGCTAAGAGGTAAGATTCTCTTCCCCTCTAACTCAGAGGTCCCTAAGGAGGCCCCCATAAACACAGTAGTTGTACTAGTTAGTGATAATGCTTATTTGGGGCCACATGAAATGTATTTATGAATTTGAGACTTGGGGGTCCTGCAGTCTCTCCTACAGCCAATTGAAAATGGAATTCACCAAGTATTCAGATGGAAGTGTGTTTATGTGCTTTAGTGTCTTAGGGTAGAGTGCTATCTTTAGCATTATAACGTATAGCAGGAAACCATCCATTTATTCATTCCTGCATTCAGCAACCATTGACGGAGCACCACTAAGTGCTAGAGATATAAATGAGTATGACAAACGCTGCCCTCAAGGAGCTACAGTGCAGTGAAGGAGATGGTCATAAAAACACACCTCTGTGCTACCACCTAGGGAGGGTAAGAGTATAGCTGTGCCAAGGGCAGTATTGACTGTGATATCCACATGTCCTTATTAGGGGAAAATACAGAGAGTCCAAAGCATGGTCCAGAAGTAGTATTATTCAAAATAATAATTTGCACGCCTGGGTGGCACAGTCGGTTAAGTGTCTTACTCTTGGTTTCAGCTCAGGTTGTGATCTCAGGGTGGTGAATGGAAGCCCACATAGGGCTCTGCACTCAGTGGGGAGTTGCCTTAGTTTCCCCTCTCTCCCTCTCTGTCCCTCCCTCCTGCACTCACACAGTGCTCAGGCTCGCTCTCTCTATCAAATATATGAATAAATCTTTAAAAAAAAAAGAATATTTTGCAGATTGTATTAGTACGGGGTGAGGAGGGGAAGAAAACCATCTTAGTCAAAAGAGGTACAGATGATTTTTTCCCCCAACCTAGGCCTTACTAACCTCTGGTAAATGTTCCACTTTGCCACTTTCTTTCTTTAGTTTTCTTCTTTACACTTCCTCACCCCACAGGAAGTCAAATATTAAGTAAGGAAATGGTCTTTTTGACAAACATCATTAAGTAGTAATCCTGGAGAGTCAAGGGAATGATTATGGCTTCTCTTTACTAAATCTAAAAGTACTCTCTGGTTTAATAACATGAAAGAAAGCACCATCCATATTTCTTTATAATAGGGACAAAATAGATCATGCAGACTCTTGGAGAACAAAGCCTGTCTGTACAACTTTGAATTCGGTATAGTTCTTCCCTTCAGTTTGTGAAACGTGTTGATCTTTTTAGGGCCTGACTTTATGTCAGGTGGTGGGGATGAAAAAATGAGTAAGACATTGTCCCTGGCCTTCAGGATATTGTTCTGTAGTGAGATTAATAAACATGTAAAATAAAAAGTACAGTTTGAAATTGCTGTCATTGAAGAAATTACCTAGGGCTGTTGGAGTACAGGCCAATGAATAATAAATTCTGCTTGAAGAAGTCAAGGAAAGCCTCACAAATAAGGTAACATTTGACTTGGGTTTTGAGGGATGAGTAGGAGATGACCCTCACCTATTTTATATGTAAGTAAATACACTTTTCTTTCTTTGCTGAGCTCTTAGATGCTTTCACCTTCCCAGCAAGATCATGCATTAATAATTTTCAGTTAAAAAAGTGAATAGTGTAATTTTTACTGATAGACTGCATTATTGCCATGAAATAAAAACCTGAGCAGAGCTGGAGTAGAAAAACCAGACCTTGAGCTTGGTGGAGGGGAGGAGGGGGCTTTTACTGTGTGGGTGCTAGGACTGGGGGAGAGCAGCAGTGATTCAGTGATGCATCCCTGTCATTTCTCTCCCTCTCTAGCCATCAGGTTCGGGCGGATGCCGCAGGCTGAGAAGGAGAAGCTGTTGGCAGAGATCTCCAGTGATATCGACCAGCTGAACCCAGAGTCGGCTGATCTCCGGGCCCTGGCAAAGCATTTGTATGACTCATACATAAAGTCCTTCCCGCTGACCAAAGCAAAGGCGAGGGCAATCTTGACAGGAAAGACAACAGACAAATCAGTTAGTTCTCTTCTGCTGTCTTCATTTGGGGGTGGCTGGGTTTGTGGCCGTGGTTGTTGTCTTGTCTTTGAGAAGATCATTCACCCTGTTACACACACATATGGGTTGTGTTCAGCTGTTGGCTCTTAGATATCGAAGACTGAAACACAGGAAAGGAAATGTTTTCAGGTAGGATAAGTAAACCTTATTTTGAAAAGGGAAAAAGTCCTTCAAGTTCTCCTAATAAATTCTGTGAGAAAAGTATAAACCCCACCTTCCTTCCTGCTGCCCTCCTTCAGGACCCATCTCTTTTCTAAACACCAGAATAACTGGCCACAGCTGCATCCACTCCAGCAGCCCCGCTTGTCTCTGGGAGGGGCCTAACCTCAGTTTGGAAAAGGTATTTGGCCCGTTATTTTACAGTTCAGGAGAACTGCTACAGTTACTTAGGAAGTTCCATGTAGAGCATAAAAATACATGTAGACATTATACTACCTTTCTTTCCTCGTAGCTCTACCGATGGATGGGTCCTGGGCAACGGGAGGCTCTATGCTTTGATTACATATGTGAATTTTATCTTCTGTGAGACTCTGAGCTGCCTGGGTTGCTCCTCCCATAGATTCTCAAATATCTGCAGGCTCCTTGATTACAGCTTAGAAAATCCCGAAATTATAATTGTTACTAAGTCAGATGTTCCAAAGCAGAAGTCTTTCTGAATAGGAAGCTGAGAAAGCAACAGAAATCTGATTAAAACAAGACACAACACCTGAATTTGAGTTTCAGTTATGCCGTCAGCTTGCAATGTGACGTGTGTCACATCTCTGTCCCTGTTTTCACAGGCAGGGGTCTGACTTTGACGGTACTGTCTGCTGCAGGTTCCTAGGGTTATAAGAAGGGCAGAACACATTCAGAAGACACTATCCCAGCCCTTGAAAATCCTTTTGTGCTTTTATTTATTTTCAAATGAACACCTCCAGGAGATGCATACAATTGTGGAACTTTGTCCCCACTCCATTATATTTGGGGGAAAATATCAGCCTTTAATGTATTTTGAAGACGATCTCAAGATGTGACTTTTTTTTCCTTTTAGCTATAAACCATTAGAGTAGTGTCAGCTAATAGTAAAAGAAAACCGTGGGATACTGCTGTGTAAAGAGCCAAATGCCAAGGAGGACAATGAGTTTTCTGACTGCAAGAGAGGTCACAAACCTGAACAGTATTTTATGTGTATCCAATTCTTCACAATTTCAAAATATCTTACATGTTCATTATGTTCAAGACACACAGCCATCTGACAGCTGCTGCTATTATCCTGTTTTTAAAGATGAGGACACTAACATCCTGAGAGGTTAAACATTTTGCCCTGAAATCACACAGCATGCGGAAGAACCCTGTGATGTGGGATTACCAACTTCAGTGCATTCCAAGCGGGGTGCGCCCTCGGAAGCTCGTCTTCCCGTTGGCGGGTGATGAGCCCTATGGAGAGAGACACTAGGAAAGCTTCACCTTGGGAAAACAACCTGCGTTATGATTTATTTTTAGCAGTTTTTAGAATGGCAGGAATATTTTACCTTGTTCTGCTATGCTGATGTAGTCACAGCTGGGAAATTTCTGGTTTTTGCTCTTTTGTTCTTCCCAAATTTTAGCGTCTAGGGCAACTATCTCCCAAGAATTTAGCGTGTAGTCCTACCCTACAGACTCTAGGCCCTAGTAAAGCTGAATCCGTGTATCCGTTAATTGCCCCCCGAAAAATCAGGGAGTAGCAAAACAAAAGCAAGCAAAAACCTCTGTCACTGATGTGACTATAGAAAATCAACCGTGTTTATTTGAAGGGAGAGAAAGAAAAGGAAAGCTGGTAGCCTGACTAAAAGGGGTTAAGAGCTGAAGGCAGATTGCCACTGCTTGCTGAGATCCTGTGTTGGGTAGGGACCTGGAGGCTGGGAGGCCCAGAGCTGGGAAGGGAGCACTGACAGGGAAAGAGTCCGAATGCACACTGTTTACTCCACAGTTTTGCCTCGGGCCATTTAGTTTCCTGGAACTGCTTTCCCACCTTCTCTTTATCTCCCAGTCCAGACCTGCAATCCATGCTGGAAATCCTATCAATTTAATCGTACCTGGAAGATAGGAGGAAGGCATTAAAAAAACATTCTTCCCTCTAGTAGTCAAGAATTTAGATGTACACTACTGGTGACCTGCATAGTCTCTTATGTGTCACTGAAGGGCAGAGAGCCCAGTCCACTGTAAATCACTTTAAAACCTCACGCCAATTGGCAATTTGGCTCGAAATCTTTGAGTTAAAAATAAGATAATTGTAGGCTCCTTATGGGATAAATAGGTATTACGGTATTTTAAGAGAAAGGGCTGCAAAATGCTTGATTATAGGCTTTGCAAGTTCAGAGGCCAAATGTTTGTCATGTTTTCCCCTACAGTAACTAAGACTATGCTTTTGCCCATAATAGTTACTCAGAATGTATTTGTTTAATTGAATTAAAAACTGTTGCCTATGCCCCTTTGAAATTCTGGACTTTGAAAAGAGAGCCTCTAACTAGCCCAATATTTGCTGACCAACCTGGATATCATTAATGGTCTGGATCAAGGCAGAATTGCCTCTTGTTTGGGTCTGGAAAGGAAAGCGAGACTGGGCCAAATTAAAATAATCCACTCCCTGATTACACAAAACCTGAAATAGAATTGTTTGGCTCTCTCTTTTCTCCTTATCTTGCAAAATCAAATTAAGCACTAGTGGAAAGAAATAGTTCAGAGAGAATATGGGAGAGGGGAAAAAAAAAATCCAAAATGTGATTTCCAATGAGACTAGAGATTTGTTCTTTATCTGACGTGGTCATGTTATTTATTTGATAGCATCTCTCTCAGGGGTGTTATGTTATCTCTTGGCCAAGACTTATGAAAGTTAAGATTTGCATTGATAGGATAGGTCGTGCAGAAGTATGGACTCTGGAGAGGGTGGGGGATATGGAAAAGTGGCCATGGCTTGTGCAGTAGGACAGCGTGGGTCTCATTATAGACCCTGATTGAGATTGATGTCATTCGTGTTGGTTAGGCCAAGCCTGGGGAGGAGGCTGCTCAGCATAAAGGATGGCCAGTTACCCAGAGTCTTTGGAAGAGGAAACGACTCTAGTGAAGTGGCCATTCTGTAAATTTATCCTGCTGCTCCATTTAACCATTGCCTATTCTGTCTTATTTGGGGATATACCTGCTAATCTCTCCTCCAGGAACCTCTACCGGCATTTGCCTCCAGGCCAAGCAGGGCTTCTTGCTTCTCAACTAAACTTCCGTCTCCTGTATCTTATTTCCCAGTGCCCCTGGCACCTTTCAAAACAGATAAATGAGCAGATATGTGCTTCTGCTTCCCTCCTGTCCTTTTAATTTTGACATTGTGTCTTCAGGGTATGATACCCCTACTTTTCATTGCCTTGCCTGAAAGAATGATGCTTGGGAGTTTTAGGCTCAGGGCTAGATGAATATGGAATTGCTGGATATAGCTTACCGGAGAAGAAAGTTTACTAACAGGAAGCCTTTTAGCCACCCAACGGTGGCACTGATTCTCCCTCAGTCTCTTTCCCTTTCAGTGGCTTGTAGCAGCTAGCACCTTCTTTAAGAGATCCCGCTGAACTCTGAAAACTGTGACTCTAGAACCAGGGTGCTGTGTTTCATGATGGCAATTTGAGAACCAAATGGACTTTGGAAGTTCCCAGTGTTTGAATATTACCCTGATGTGATGAACACACTGGGTGTATCATCATTACATGATCCCATGTTTGTTGGTGAAAATAAACAAAGAGTGGTTTTCAAAAGCCATTTTCAGTGCCATGGTTTGTCATACAACAATAAATAGAAAAACCCTTGGTGCGCCTGCCAACTTTTCATGCCATATCTGAGAGATGGTGAGGCCCTTGCTGCACTCTATCTGCCAATAAGGAATAAAACTTGTTATTTGTACTGTATTGGACTTTGGGTCCCAAAGCATCACATTGCTTCTGATGGGTACATGCAGAGTCACTGTTTTTATAATTATGAGAGCAAACTGGTGCCATCGTAAAAATGGTTTTTCTAAATAGTGTGTGAAATACGAAACAACTAAACAATAAAACCAGTATGGAAATGTAAACTTCGGTGAAAACCATTCTGTACCCATTCAGATGTTCCCATTCTAAAATTTACAGTGGCTGTCAAACCCAGTAACTCTCAGAGCTATTGGAAAGATATCTGTTCTTTTCTGTCCTACACTTAGAGCTGAACAAAGGGTGGTTTCTTTCCCCTTCATCTGTGGAAAAACCTGAGTCGGAATTTGCTCCCCTGAGAAGAAAGATACCAGACAAATCATCAGAGAAGAGAGACTTAGGGACCCCAATATAAATAAAGAGCAGGCTAGTAGTGCTGACTCGTTTGGGTGGCTAATGAAGCTGGGTTCCTGGGATCCTTAATCCAGATATTAATGTGAATAAAATAAATTCCTTTATTGCCAGGACCATCAGGACTAGCCAAAGGTATAACAGATCTGAACCAATAGTGTTCTTTCAGACAATAAATAAAAAAGATTGAAGAAAAGCATGGGGATTTTTTGTTGTTGCTGTTGTTAACGATTAGTTTGCCAGCTGAGTAACACTGGCTGGCAATGGATGGTTTTTTAAGAGCCGTGGTTATATGCTAGTTCATTGGAGTGTGAATAATTCTTCCCATTAAGCTTTTATTTGTCTTAAATCTCTAAACCATGCAGGAAAACAGAATTACATTTGAGAAATTGTTCAGACTTCCCTTCTGTCACGTCCAGCACTTAACAAGCACTTCTAGGAAATAATTGCTCAGAGGCACTGCCTCCAAGATCCCACCATGGAAGAGCTTGGGTTTAAAAGCCGAAATTTCTCCCAGGATAGTCATTTTATTTAAAGAAGGAATAGTGGGGGAAGTGATGTAGAAAGCAAGAGAAAGGGAAAAGAACTAGTCATGAGTCAGGAGATCTAGTTGCAGTTCACAGTTTGCTGTAAATAGTTACTTGACTTTGGATCATCTCTTGACTTCATTCAGGGTATTCGTACCTCATCAGAGAATGATGATGTGGGTGATTTCTGAAGACCCCTTTGGTTCTGTAAATCCCATGGTCCTCAACAGGAGGAAAATAGAAATGGGCAAAACCAGAAGTTGAAGAAACCTAACCAGTGCATTTTGATGAACAGTCACCCACTATAGCTAATCCAGGGGAACCATGTGTCTTAAAGGATGAAAGCCAGTCAGAAGTAAAAAAAAGGAAGAAGGAAACAAAATGAAGAAGATAGGCCCTAAGAATTCAGTTTCTCTTCCTTGAGCCTTTGCTCTAATCTATCATGAAAATTAAGGATATCAAAAGAGCTCCTTGGGAGGGGGCACACATTTTTTTCAGGCCAGTTTTAACTCTGACATGGTTACCAAGGGATGGTCTGAGAGGGTAAAGCTGTCTGTTATACTCATTCCAGTCTCCCAAATTGAAGCAATCATCAGGACAGTCTGTGCTTTATTGGTTGACTTTCTCGTTTATCTCCTTTACCTTGTTATTTTATTATTCAAAAATAGCTGTAAACTTAAAGCATTCATGCATAATCCCTTTCATAACTTGTATATTAAAATGGTGATGTTATGGATTACTAAGGAACACTATTCTATTTCTCCAGTCAAAAAAGCCAACTTTTATTACTGTACTGTATTTTCATTATTAAGCCAGCTTCCCTCATGATCGTTGTGTTATACAATAGAGGCATGCAAGAGGCCAGTAACTAAACTTAATAACCTATATAAAACAGTACCTTTAATCCCATCCAGGCTTTGATATGCAGAGCCATTTTTGAAAATGAAAATATATCAAAATTAATTACATTTGATGTATCTCTCCAAAGAAATGTAATTTCCTTTTACAGAGACTGTTTTTGCTTCCCAAGAAAAACATCATATTGAAGTACAATTTTCTTCATGTCAGTCTCACCTTTTTCTGGTCTGTCCAGCATAGTATCTTAATAGTACAAGTATCTTAATGGCCAGAGGCAGACTCACTGGAAAGTGAATGAAGCTTAAGTGTCAGGGCTTGGCCTCAGCGGCAGCGGAAGCCCCTTCCAATGCTGCCAGAAGGGTCTGAGTAGTTTTGCCTTTTTTTTTTTCTTTTTTTTGATGTGCCCAATGATTGTGTGCATTTCCGGCCCCACAAAACCTGGATCTATCCCCATAGTGTCCCAGATGCTCGTGAACGTTCTTTCCTGTGAAGAAGAAATGCTTATCTCGCCCTTTGATACAGTGTCTGAAGATAAATACATTGTTAGCTCCAAACTAGAAGTGTAAAATCATTAAGACCAAATTGAGGATGATGTAATGGCAGATCATCAGATGATACCATACAAGCTAATAGAAAATGGAAGGCTTCTTTTGATTTATAGAGAATAAATATGGAAGTGAAATTCATTTTCTATAGAATATTTTACCAGAAGTATAATATTAAGTTAATGATCCAAGATAAATTGTGCAGGTCAAATTCCACTTGATTTTAAGTGGTCAGCTTTCTGTAAATCAGGCAACTCTATCTTTTCCCTTTTTCAGGCGAGGGAGGTCTCAACATGAAATGTGTGAGTTAAGTGTTGACAATCTAAGAATAGGTGAGTTGGTGGCAAAGAAAGGCAGATCTCTGGTCACCTCATGTTTGGTGATCACTTTTGCAGTTTGAGAGATTTACACAGAGGCTGAAAGTACATATGCAGACTTCAGAAACACAAGGAAAACAGCAAAATCTTAGAAAAACAAAAAATCCACTTGGCATTCATTTGCATGTGAATACCCAGAATTCTTTACCAGTTCACCACTTTTTCAAAAATGCTGAAGGGATTTAAAAAAAAAACAACAAAAACTGGAATGGTTTGGCATGATGGTGGGGGCTGCTGATTCTTTTCTCTGTCCTTGAGTGTTTACTGCCAGGAAATCCTGACCAACATCGATTGCCAAGGGGTTAAAGTCACATTGTTGTTAAATTGGGAGAGAAAATTAGCAGGATTTTGTGCCCTATGTTCAACTATCACAGAGTTTCAAAAACAGGAACCTGGGGCTTTATATGAGGGGACAGGGGAAGTCAAGGGGAAGAGTCACAGGGTGACTTATCAGGGCATAGTTCCAGATAAATTGCTTACATGGAGGTGGAAGAATTTCATGCATACGTTCTGTGCCAAGAAGCCAAGTGGTTGAGCAGAAGTTCGTCCGGGAGTTGAAGTGGGCAGCTCTGGGGACAGTCTTTCCATATGTGAAGAAGGGATGATTTATATTCATGTTATTTTGTATTAGGTCTGTATGGTATCAATACCATCAGATTCTCATGGCAGTAAAGAAAGCCAGTATATCATTGATAGAAATTATAATATGCTTCAGAACTCCTAGAGGACAGAAACCACATTTTCTGTAGGTTCTATAAAAGCAAGTCCTTCTCATGATTAGAATCTGACCTTCTGGGGAAACTCAGCACATTTTAACTGATGTGACTGATTAGCTGCTCTTTCTTCCCTCTCTCTTTAATAATATCAATCCTGAAGTAGAAAAAAAAAAAAAAAAAAAAGAAAGCAAGCAGAATGTCCAAAAACATAGTAAGCATTATTTGTTCCTAATTTACTTGAAGAATTAGTTAGAGCCACCAAGCGGACTTACTCTTGGGTTCCTGCATCTGCCATCCTTTGGGGTTGGCCAAATGATACCATTGAAGTGAATTTTTTGGTTTAAAAAGGCAAGAATTTCTGGAATAATTCCAGTGAATGGTGCTGAAATAACATGCAAGCTTGGAAGTCTACTCAACATCTAAGGATCCTTAGCGTTAGTGTTATTTCTTCAGTGTAGTAGGTTGGTGAAAATCATAGACTTGTGTAGAGATCCATAGTTAGAATCTCCAAACCAGTGGGTCTTAAAGGTGCTTACTGCTGCCATTCATTATACAGCTTCCTCTTGCCCATCAGGAGAGAATTCTCAGCATCTCTGCCTGAAGAAACTCTAGTGCATCTGCAACTTCGTGTTCAATGTACATGCATGTTCATGTTCACACATATGCACATGTACAACCCCCCCCCATACACACACACACAAAGCTTCTGAGAAAGGCAACTAGCAAATCTTCAAGGGAAGAGATGGAAACATCCAATGTAATCTATTCCCCTCACTTGAGAAATTTGAGCCTAGGAAAGATAAATGACTTTCCTAAAGTCACATACTTAACCACAGAGCCAAAGCTAGAGTGCGAATACCCTAACTCTTATTCCAGTGCTTTTGGGTAGATGCTTATCTAGATGGGAGTTTATTTGAACTTCTATAGTTCAGTATTTTCAATATGTATAAAGTACTGCCCCTTTTCAATCAGAGTAGCCCGGAGAATCAATTTCACAATAACCACATCCCTTTGGTCAGTTCTATACAAGGAAATGAAAGCGATCACTTAATGACTAACAACTTGCTTTTGAAGGCAGCCTGTTACAGACTTGAGTAACTGATGCATGTGTTTTATTGATTATTTGACCCTTACGGACAGATATTTTGAAAAATAAGTTCAAAACCTTTTTTTAATTTTGCCACTTTATGTAGTGCTTACCCACAGGTTTTAAACATCTGGCTCTTTCTGAAACAGATTGCTTCCAGAACATTAAGAAAAGAAATAGACATATTCTTGGCTCAATACTCCTCATCTGCTTTCAAACTGATTTTTTATAGTTAAGTATATTTTACATGCACACTGCGTTTCATTTGAGATCTGAGTAGATTTAATCTAAAACTGCAAGATTACTTTATGTTCAAGTGGGTGTGTTCAACCCTGAGTTGCCGAAATGATTTTTTCATTGAAAGAAATTTAAAAACACATTCTCTTGAAAGCCAAGATATACAACAGATTTTGTATGATTTTACAAGTCAGCAACAAAGACTCTCCAGACAACCCAAACTGGAACTATCAGCCAGTCACAGGTAAAAGTGTTGCACTATAAGTTGAAAAAAAGAACAAGCTTTATCAAACATGTTTGGTCCCAGAAGACAATTAAGAGGAATAATCAGGAGGTGAAAGTATTTTCTCATTAAGTATTTTCTACCTTAAAGATTTCAGTTAACAAAGCAAATGTGTATAAAGAAACTAGAATGGTATTCACACTGAATTAGAAATCTCCAACTCAGCCTCTCCCCCCCCCCCTCTTTTTTGCAGCCATTTGTTATCTATGACATGAATTCCTTAATGATGGGAGAAGATAAAATCAAGTTCAAACACATCACCCCCTTGCAGGAGCAGAGCAAAGAGGTGGCCATTCGCATCTTTCAGGGATGTCAGTTCCGCTCAGTGGAAGCTGTGCAGGAGATCACAGAGTATGCCAAAAATATCCCTGGTTTTGTAAACCTTGACTTAAATGACCAAGTAACTCTCCTAAAATATGGCGTCCATGAGATCATTTACACGATGCTGGCCTCCTTGATGAATAAAGATGGGGTTCTCATATCAGAGGGCCAAGGATTCATGACCAGGGAGTTTCTAA
Organism: Taxidea taxus jeffersonii; assembly: GCA_003697995.1. Classification (NCBI taxonomy): domain Eukaryota; kingdom Metazoa; phylum Chordata; class Mammalia; order Carnivora; family Mustelidae; genus Taxidea; species Taxidea taxus. The sequence continues at coordinate 8,652 of RCUC01163289.1, read as the reverse complement.
AGAGCCTGAGAAAGCCCTTTGGTGACTTTATGGAACCCAAGTTTGAGTTTGCTGTGAAGTTCAACGCACTGGAATTAGATGACAGCGACTTGGCGATATTTATAGCCGTCATTATTCTCAGTGGAGGTAAGATTCATCTTTCAATCTTCTGTGAGAGAGGGTGGGACGGTGATGGGATGGCTGAAAGAATTTTGACGTTCCTTAGCATTTGTCCTTTTCTCTGTACTTACTGCACTTTCCGACAGAAAATGCCAGTAGCGTGATGCCAGGAGAGCGTCACTACACAGGTAAAATACCAGGAGAGAAGATCAGAGATTTGTTGTTGGAAGGCTTTGGACAACCCAGGCTTTTCTTCTTTAATCCTTCATAATATTTTTTCCAGCCAAATCCAAACGTGAAAAACAAATGCCCTCTTCTCTTTTTTTTCTTTTCTTTATCTTTTCCCTTCCCTTCTCTATTTTTCCCTTCTCTTCCCATCAGGCCAATCTGTTCTTCAAGTCATTTAAGTAATGACATGTACAACTTTGCTGAAGTCAGTGCTCACTTGGCAAAGAGAAAGTTCCTGCCCTACCATCAGGAAGATATTACTTTGAATTGCTTTCCTAATATCAGGAATCAAGGGATATTTATCTACTGACTTCTACCTATTCTCTCAGGTAGATTTCTCTGGTGGCTTCCCTTAGAGTACCTTTGGGAGGTAGTTGGCTATGGTTAAGAATATAATCTGAACCAAAGAGCACAGAGCAGAGAAATAAATTGAGTTATTTAGCAATTCATTGTATTTTTGGCCTTGCAAATACATGATCTAACTAACCAACTCCAAAAGCGAGGTTTTATACTAAATGCTACTTTCATTGGCTTCTCCACACATTTCTAACTTATGTAGAAGAAAGTTTTACTGTCGTCTTCCTTTATAAAAATTGTTTTTAAGCAATGAATTTTCATTACTGAAATGGGATTCAGGCGAGCTTTCTGTGTGTCCTCGTCAGAATATCCTCTGTTGGCAAAAGCCGACGTGGGGAGGGATGGTGGTCCTCTAGAGGTAAACTGTGCCTAACTATACAAGATATTGTAAAGAACACACTGCACTCTGTCCTCCTTTGTTGTCCAGTTACTTGAAAGCAGAATGCTTCTGAAATCAGGTGCAGCAAATCTGTGTTAAGTACCTACCATGTCCTAGGTGGTATTCTAAGCACATAGTACGTGTTCACTTAATTCTCTAGCCCAGCAAGGTAGGTATCATTTTGCAGACAAGAAAATCAGAGGACTGAACATTTCAGTCACTTGCCTGGGGCTACCCAGTGAACAGGAGATGGGGAGCCAGGCTGATGAGCTCAGGCAGTATGGGTCCAGGGTCTACAGTAATCCCGCCCTTTACGTGGCTTGGGTGCAGCTAGATGACGGTAGGGCACATAGGCTAACTCTGCGGCCTCTGGTACTGCGTCAAGTTGTAACTCATGTAAAAGTGACCTTTGGGGGAGTTATGTTTAATGTAACAAAAACTACTCTCCAACACATTTTAATATCTTGGCTGAATCTACTTAAACAGATCAACCCTTGATCCTCTGGGATCCATGATTAATTCAGCAAAGAAGAGTGAGATTCTAGTTTATTTGAGGTTCGTTAGGAGAAGAAGCTTAAATTTTGAAAAACCAGATGAGAATATGAGTCGTTATTGCTTAGCTAATATTTTGAGGCACATTTTGTTTTTAATGAAGAATAGAAATAGGATTATTAACATTTTATTTGTTTCTAAGATTTTTCTCAGGCATGCTCTGAAGTCCATGTTTTATATTCCTTTTCTCACTTAATCATTTTCCCCATGTCATTACATACTCTGTTCATATTTTTCATTAATTTTTGAAAACAAAAGTAATACTTGGTCATTTTCATAATTCAAAGAGTACAGAAAAGTTGAAGTGGAAATTAAAGTTCTCTGGCCTCAGAATAAAATGAGATTAACAAAGTCCTATTTCTCCTCCTGAAAAGCTTCTATGCATGCGCTAGCATATCTGTGTATACACTACCATTTTAATGACTGTAAAATATTCATTTTTTAAAGGACCAATTACATACTTAATTATCTCCTTATTTATGGTTGCTGAGTTATTTCAAAAAGCCTGTGGAGAGGAATATAGAAATATATTTTTAGAAAATTATTAAAAACATGTTCTAAATTTGTGTTTCAGTGAGCATTTTTAAGTCTAAATTTCTGTTCAAATCCCAAATTATTTTCTCATTCTAAATCACCAGAAGTAGAATTGCTGGGTAGATGGCTATAAATATTTTTAAGTCTTTTGTTACATCATTGCCAGATTGTTCTCTGCAACATTTATATCAGTTTATATTCTCACCATAGATATACTCAGGGAGGCATTTGAAAAAAGCTATTCAAACATGATTAATCACTAGTCAGGGAAGGTTTACACAAGAAACAGTCGTGATAATTCTGGACTTTCTGAGCTCGAGCAATGTTGGCTTTTTGTTTTTTGGCTGTTTTTTTTAAAGATGTATTTATTTTAGAGAGCATGTGCAAACAGAGGGAGGAGCAGAGGGAGAATCCTCAAATAGACTCCCCACTGAGCACAGAGGCTGATGTGGGGCTCTGTCCCAGGACTCTGAGATCATGACCTGAGTTGAAATCAGGAGTTGGCCACTTAACCAACTGAGCCACCCAGGCGCCTCCAGTGAGCAATGTTGTTTTATGGGCACGTGGGACAACAGGGTGTTTTCGTCTAGGAAAAAAGTCATTACTGCCTATAACTCATAAGCAAGGTTATTTAAAAACCAACAATTTATTGGCTTTAAATTTCTCATTAATCAGTCAAAAAATAACAGTGCATAGTTTGATTCAATTTAACAGGTATTGCAGGTTAGGGTTTTTAATTATGAAAATTAAAAATGGTACATTTTAAATGTAGATGCCATGGAAGTGAGTTCCTTTAGGTCTCATACAGACTACTGTAACGGTAGCCAATATCCAGATCTTATTGGGTCCTCACAACAATGAAAGAAATGTAAAGGTAGCAGCCAGTCGTAGATTATTATACCTGTGGTTATAATGAGAAGAAAACCCTGTGAATAATTTTAGACTTCCTTAAAGAAATAGAATTAACCGTTGACTAGTTCCCATATCACAAAAGGCAAATCCTTCCCCAATCAAAGTTTGCTTTTGTAGATGAAGTCTACCTACAGGCAGTAGATTAGAATGAATAAACTGGACCCCATGTTTGCTCAACACACAGAAATTTGATTTTCTTCTTTACTCAGAGAAGCCAGTTGGGTATAGGCCAGAGAAAGAACTATTTGAGTCTTTTCCAGTCCAAAGACTGGATTCCAGTAAGATCAGAATCCCAGTCATCTGTAGATGGTGAGGCCAGTATCCCAGACTGTGGTTTATTAGAGTACAATACATAATTTCTCAATGAGTTTTAATTTTTTTTTTCCTATCCTGGGTTTTCCAGAAAGGGGAAAAATTCATGTAAGCAAGAAGCTTTTATCCAGTAAACAAATTTCTGATACTATGTAATCTTTATAAAGATCATTGTCTTTTGTGCATTTTACATTGAAGTCTATAGATAGCTTTAGTGATTTCAGAAAAAGAGCTTTGGCAGGGGTCCCATTGGCCTCATTCTGAGCTAGCCTTCGAATCACAGAAGAGCTTCTTTCTGGTGGAGAGACCATGAACCTAGACTGAAGGAGGGATGGGGAGATGGACCCCTTGTAAGAGAGGGGTGGTAAGGAATTGGGAAGATTAAGGGCAAGGTGTGCCCAGAAGACCTAAAGGGGATTTTTTTTTCTTTTTTTTGTGTGTGTGTGGATGAAAGTACCTGATTTGACCCAACTAAGTATTTGCTGAGGAAACTGGAGTTGCTATAGTAAGATCACTGTCATTCAACTTCAACCCTAGAAATTGCTGATATGGTGAGATTTGGTGCTTAGATTGGCCTGGTGCTTAACATCTTTGCTGTTTACTCAGCTCTCAAACCAAGCTAGCTGAGAAAGATGACCTAGTTCTTCTCAAGTTTTTCTTCTCTCTCTCTTTCTCCTCTGAGCTCAAGGCAAGAAAAAAAAAGAAAAATGGGAATACAAAGAACAACAGTCCAGAACCAGACAGCAGACAGCACTTGGTATGGTTTTAAGAGGACTCCATACATGCTCTCTTATTAGATCCTGACAATTGCCCTACATTTTTATTCTCATCTCATAGAAGGAAAAGCAAGTTTCCTAGACTTGAGCAATTTGCCTGAGACCTAACAACTAGTGAACAATGGAACTGGGGCTGAAACCAAAGGATCCTGTCACCTCAGAGTGCCCTCTCTGCCACATACCCTGTCCCCTGCCACCTGGCTAATGGCTCGCAGTCACCCTCCTCACACTTGTGTTGGTAGCCGCAACCTGTGCTCCCTTCACCAGACCCCCTAAGGTGCGGGCCCCTAATTTGGAGGTAGTGCTTCCTCAGTAGTCCTGATAGCTTCCTTGCTCCCTCTAGGATGGGTGGCGTCAAAAGTAATTAGCACCGCCTCCAGCAAGGGCAGGTTTGCAGCTGGCGCCACAGCCTCATGCCAGCCACACTAGCAATCTCCCAGAACTACCCAGCAACCAAAGCCAAGTGTAAAGCTCAGTAAAACTGACAAGCCCCAGGACACTCCACTGGACTCTTTGCCCCCTTGAGCATTTGCTGTTCAGTGAAGAAAAGCATAGGAAGTTTCCAGCTGGAACTGTGCAACAGGAAAAAAGCACTTTTTGTTAATTCAAAACAGTTTGGAATCCATTACAGTTCTCCCCAAACTTCCAATATATGGGGGAGGAAATTCACCGGGTTTTACAATGTATTTTTGGAGGCAGATTGCCATCGCCATCTTAATGACAGAGAAGCTGTAAATATTGATACAATGGCCACAGATGGCAAGTGACCAGCCTCCTCATTTACTCTGTTGAGTCTGGCTTGGTTATGCAAACCACCTCTATGGTAACTCCTTCATTTTCCAGCCATCCCAGCCATGTTCTTTCTCTGTGAAGCAATTTTGGACAGCTGTCCTTGGAGTGATCATGTGTTTTTCTGCTGTTGAATGGATAGGGGGCAGGGAAGGTAGGGCACAAGAAAGGGGAATTGTTCTCATAGCAGCCCCAGGAAGAGTTGGTGCTCTTTTTTTTTTCTTCAATAAATTGTATTTATTCAAATAAATTGTATTTATTTATTTGACAGAGATCACAAGTAGGCAGGCAGAGAGAAAAGGGGAAGCAGGCACCCTGCTGAGCAGAGAGCCTGATTCGGGGCTTGATCCCAGGACCCTGAGATCATGACCTGAGCTGAAAGCAGAGGCTTAACACACTGAGCCACCCAGGTGCCCCAAGAGTTGATGCTCTTAAGACAGTCTCAGGTCAGTCACCTGAGGCTTCTGTTTCTTACCCTTGGTCATGACTCTGTGTGTGGATGTAGGTACAGATTGTACAGAACAGAATCAAAGCACAGCATCCAGTCCAGAATATATACCTAATAAATGCCTATTGGATGCATAATAGCCAAATATTAATAATAATACTAGCAACCATTTATCGAATACCTCACTATATGCCAGAATATATACGTGAGCACTTTACAGATGTTCATAATCTTTGTTTAACCTTTCCTGCAGCTCTGCAAAGTCTGTTGTTATCCTCATTTTACAAATGGAAAAAATGGAAGTTTAGAGCTCTAAGATTTTTTTTTTAAGATTTATTTATTTATTTATTTATTTGACAGAGAGAGTGAGCACAGGCAAAGAGGCAGAGGGAGAAGCAGGCTCCCCGCTGAGCAAGGAACCCAATGTGGGACTCAATCCCAGGAAGCCTGGACCATGACCTGAGCCGAAGGCAGCTGCTTAACCAACTGAGCCACCCAGGCGTCCCTAGAGCTCTAAGATTAAGCAACTTGCCCCAGGTCCCAGAGCCACTAGTTGGCGAGGCCACTGTTCAGACCCAGGTCTCTCTGACCTTCACACTGATGCCCTACTGTGTATGGGGATGTGGAAGCATCCCAGTTAATTACCTTGGTCCTGGAGTTCTTTGTCAATTATCAAAAACTACCTATTTCATTTTGCCTCCAAATATTTCAGTCAAGAATTTTCAGGTTGTAGTCTCAATATCGCTTACCAATATCCAAAGGCCTTCTCGAGACACGGTTTTAAACCTAACAAAGTGACACACTAGGTTTGAAAATTGCTGTGGGAAGGAAAGAACAGAGCCCAGGATAACACTGAAGACTGGTGCCATGTTCTTAAACTTGTTCAGGTAGCATGGCCCTCAGAAATGATGGCACTTGCGTGTGGACTCACCACAAAAACTGACAGTAGGCTCTAAGTAACTAAGTGAATACATTCATACTTCACCAGATACCATCTTACACCAGGTTCTAACAGAGATAAGTGGTTGCAGAAGAAATCTATGAGAAAAATTTAAAATTGTTAAAATGTCCTCCAGTAACTTCAGCTCTTTGTCAGAAACAATGCTCATTCAGCTCAAACACTGTAGTGGCAAACACCACACACCAGCTCTCAGGCAGAGTTTGAGGACTCTGAGCTTGAGTATTCCATCTCTTTTCCCCATCCCTCAAGGCCCTTCACAATCTTGAGGATATGTCCAGCTCATGCGTAGTCCTTCCATTGTCTCTGGGACTGTGTCCACCAGTTAGAGTGGACAGCATAGCACTTCTCTAGAACAGAAGACAGAGTACAGGTCCCTGAGTGGCCTATGCTTTTCTTGAGGAAACCACAGCTTCAGGAGGCCTCTGATTCTGTAGGACCTGGTGACCCCCACATCTTCTCTGTCTGTTAGCATCAGCCTTACTCATTGACTGGGAGGAGACACAACCCAGAAAAATTGAAAACCTAGGTATTAAAAACACTATGAACACCAATTGACTACTTTCTTCTAACTCTCCTTTGTGAGTGAAATATGTGGCTCTCTTATCCATACAGTTTTTGTTGTTTTGTTTTGTTTTTAAACAAGACTCAGGCTGGTACCTAAGTGGTAAAAGTTGTTTTTCTAACTTCTTTCTTGCAATACTGAGAATAAATAAGGACCTCTGATTTCTTGTCTGACTAAGCTCTGAGCAGGATAGTGGAAGAGTGTTATTACATGGTTTCTGTCTCCCATCTGGGCCATGATGGAATCAGAGAGTAATAGCATTCATTTATTAACTGAAAAATCTGTAATGGGCACCTACACTGTGTCTACATAGCGTATGACACTCTTCTCCTCTGCTCTTCCTACCATGCTGCCACCACCAGTGGGAAAACCCTTGTCAGGTGGCCAGGATGGCTTTGAATAATGACTCAATTAGTGTTATCTAGAAATGCCCCATTAGTTCACTCTTCTCATAACTTTGTGGACTTGTTTTAGGGAAAGGTGAAGTATATCAATGAGTTCTCAACTGGCACGCAAATTCTAAAAACCAGATGGCCAGTGGTAAGGGAGAAGATGAAACATACTAGAATCATCTGAGAAACTTAAAAATACACACACATGTAGACACACACACACACACACACACACACACACACACACACACGCTTTTGTTATTTGTAGAACATAGAAGCATCTTTTTCTGTGACTGCTTCAGAAGTAAAATCTCTTCCTCACCCTGGGCCTGATAGGCTGGGATCATGTCAGTGGGGGAGCACAAGGCTGTGTTTGACCTCAGAGACAGATTGAAAGCCAAACTGCTGAGTCATTCCTATCACCACACCAGCAGTCTTGGAAAAGGTTCAGTCAGTCAGTCAGTGGGCCGCTTTTTGGAGCAGTTTATCATTCTGGGTTCTCACAATGTGTGTTTAAACTCTTGGTGACCCCAGGCAGCCTTCCAGACTGGCACAATCCACCAAGACGTTCAGACAGATCATCTGCGAGTGAGGAAGAATGAAACTCAGGAGGGGTTCTAGTCACTTGTCACAGAGCAGCAACCAGGTTGTGAAGGAGCCATGCACTCCCAGGGAAAGCACCTTTCAAGGGTCTTGGCATTGGAAAGCTTTGGAATCCCAGACACAGCCTGGAGTTCAGACCCCACTCCCCCACCACCACTTACAAGATGTGTGATTTCACTCAATTATTTACCTCCCTGGGCCCTAATTTCCTTATCAGTGTCGTAAGTAAATGAAATAACATTATGTGAAGCCTCTGGCACAATGCCTGGGACATGTTAAGTACACAATAAGTGCTAATTTTCCCTTTTCCCTTGTATGATAGAATTCGAGGTAGCTCTATGCAATCTTGCTAGTCCGATTGCTTGCAGTTCCACCAATGGGGATTCTTGAAATCCCTTATTACAATATAAATACCCCTAGGGAGATATCAGCTAATCCCTTTATCAGCTATCACTTTAAGGGGATTAGTTGTGGATTGAGGGGGGAAAAAAAACCCTAAGGGAAAGAGGTACTGGAGGAAGGGGGAGAGGCCTGACAGGCTAAGGGGAGAACTCAGAGCCTCCTGGCCCCTTCAAGGAGACAGAGAATAGCAGGAGTGTGGTGAGTTTCCACACTCCCAAGGCTCTGATGAAGTTTTGGGACATTATATGTTGAGAGGTCATGTTTGGAGATTAAAGATCACACCTATGTTTTGAGATCACAAGTTCTTCTCAAAGACACTGGAAAGGAAAATAGGGAGAATTGCAGG
>RCUC01163288.1:0-55571 GCA_003697995.1 Taxidea taxus jeffersonii | reverse complement strand
TCTTATTAATTCTTTCAAAGAACCAGCTCCTAGTTTCATTGATTTGTTCTATTGTTTTTTTGGTTTCTATTTCATTGATTTCTGCTTTGATCTTTATTATTTCTCTTTTCCTGCTGGGTTTAGGCTTTCTTTGTTGTTCTTTCTCGAGCTCCTTTAGGTGTAGGGTTAGGTTGTGTATTTGAGACCTTTCCTGTTCCTTGAGATAGGCTTGTATCGCTATATATTTTCCTCTCAGGACTGCCTTTTCTGTGTCCCACAGATTTTGGACCGTTGTGTTTTCATTATCATTTGTTTCCATGGTTTTTTTCAATTCTTCTTTAATTTCCTGGTTGACCCATTCATTCTTTAGAAGGATGCTGTTGAGTCTCCATGTATTTGTGCTCTTTCCAAATTTCCTCTTGTGATTGAGTTCTAGCTTCAGAGCATTGTGGTCTGAAAATACGCAGGGAATGATCCCAGTCTTTTGATACCGGTTGAGACCTGATTTATGACCCAGGATGTGATCTATTCTGGAGAATGTTCCATGGGCACTAGAGAAGAATGTGTATTCTGTTGCTTTGGGATGGAATGTTCTGAATATATCTGTGATGTCCATCTGCTCCAGTGTGTCATTTAAGACCTTTATTTCCTTGTTGATCTTTTGCTTGGATGATCTGTCCATTTCAGTGAGGGGTGTGTTATAAGTCTCCTACTATTATTGTATTATTGTCAATGTGTTTCTTTGATTTTGTTATTAATTGCTTTATATAGTTGGCTGCTCCCCTGTTAGGGGCATAGATATTTAAAATTGTTAGATCTTCTTGTTGGACAGACCCTTTGAGTATGATATAGTATCCTTCCTCATCTGTTATTATAGTCTTTGGCTTAAAATCTAATTGATCTGATACAAGGATTGCCACCGCAGCTTTCTTCTGATGTCCATTAGCATGGTAAATTGTTTTCCACCCCCTCACTTTCAATCTGGAGGTGTCTTCGGGTCTAAAATGAGTTTCTTGTAGGCAGCATATGGATGGGTTTTGTTTTTTTATCCATTCTGAAACCCTTTGTCTTTTGATTGGGGCATTTAGCCCATTTACGTTCTGGGTAACTATTGAGAGATAGGAATTTAGTGCCATTGTATTGCCTGTAAGGTGATTGTTACTGTATATTGTCTCTGTTCCTTTTTTTTTTTTTTTTTAAGATTTTATTTATTTATCCGACAGACAGAGATCACAAGTAGGCAGAGAGGCAGAGAGAGAGAGGAGGAAGTAGGCTGTCCGCAGAGCAGAGAGCCCGATATGGGGCTCGATCCCACGACCCTGGGATCATGACCCGAGCGGAAGGCAGCGGCTTTAACCCACTGAGCCACCCAGGCGCCCCCCTTTCTGATAATACTTTTAGGGTCTCTCTTTGCTTAGAGGACCCCTTTCAATATTTCCTGTAGAGCTGGTTTGGTGTTTACAAATTCTTTCAGTTTTTGGTTGTCCTGGAAGCTTTTTATCTCTCCTTCTATTTTCAATGATAACCTAGCTGGATAAAGTATTCTTGGCTGCATGTTTTTCTCGTTTAGTGCTCTAAATATATCATGCCACTTCTTTCTGGCCTTCCAGGTCTCTGTGGATAAGTCTGCTGCCAATCTAATATTTTTACCATTGTATGATACAGACTTCTTGTCCTGTGCTGCTTTCAGGATTTTCTCTTTGTTGCTAAAACTTGTAAATTTTACTATTAGATGATGGGGTGTGGACCTATTCCTATTGATTTTGAGGGGGGTTCTCTGCACCTCCTGGATTTTGATGCTTGTTCCCTTTGCTATATTAGGGAAATTCTGTACAATAATTCTCTCCAATATACCTTCTGCTCCTCTCTCTCTTTCTTCTTCTGGAATCCCAATTATTCTAATGTTGTTTCGTCTTATGGTATCACTTATCTCTCGAATTCTCCCCTCGTGATCCAGTAGTGGTTTGTCTCTCTTTTGCTCAGCTTCTTTATTCTGTCATTTGGTCTTCTATATCACTAATTCTTTCTTCTGCCTCATTTATCCTAGCAGTAAGAGCCTCCATTTTTGATTGCACCTCATTAATAGCTTTTTTTATTTCAACTTGATTAGATTTTAGTTCTTTTATTTCTCCAGAAAGGGCTTTTATTTCTCCCGACAGGGTTTCTCTAATATCTTCCATGCCTTTTTCGAGCCCGGCTAGAACCTTGAGAATCGTCGTCCTGAATTCCAGATCTGACATATTACCAATGTCTGTATTGATTAGGTCCCTAGCCTTCAGTACTGCCTCCTGTTCTTTTTTTTGTGGTGAGTTTTTTCGCCTTGTCACTTTGTCCAGATAAGAATCCGCTGTTCTGCTTGTTAAGTGAACTTTGTCTTGGCTGGATTTCTTGTTGATCTTCTGGGGGAGGGGCCTGTTGTAGTGATTTTAAAGTGTCTCTGACCCAGGCGGAATTGCACTGCCCTTACCAGGGGCCCGGCTAAGTAATCCTCTGAGGTTCGCTTTCGGGAGCTTTTGTTCCCTGAACGCTTTCCGTAGAGTTCTGGAGGACGGGAATGGAAATGGCGGCCTCCCAATCTCCGGCTCGGAGGAGCTGAGAGCTAGGGGCCCCAGTCTTCAGTGAGCCTTCAGAGAAAAGCGCTTAATCACTTCCGTCTCTCCAGCCTCCAGCCGCGCTTGGAGAAAATCATGCGTAATCAGTCCCGTCTCACTGGCTTCTGGCTGTGCTCCGAGGTCACCCAGCCTGTGACCAAGCCTCTCTGTCTCTGGCAGAGTCCCACCTGGAGTCTCCGAACCCTGTAGATCCCTGAGCTCTCCCAGGTCGGAGTCTCCCCAGGTCTTGTGGGGACCCCTCGCACAGAGCACCAGCCCGTGTCACAGACCACGGCTCTAGGTAACCCCGAGTTGAAAGCTCACTCCTCGGCTCTGTCTCTGCAGCCGGCTTCCCCACTATAATATCTGTGAGCTCTGCGATACTCAGACACCCCCGATCCTTCTGTGACCCCGCGGGACCTGAGTCCACGCTGTCCCCACGAGGTCTTCACCCCAGTTTAGCCTCTGGAGCGATGTCCCTCTGTGGAGCAGACTTTTTAAAGTCCTGATTTTGTGCTCCGTTGTTCCGCCACTTGCCAGGAGCCGACCCCTCCCCCCGGGATCTATCTTCCTGTCGCGTTGGATTCACTTCTCCGCTGGTCCTACCTTTTAGAAAGCGGTTGATTTTCTGTTTCTAGAATTGTTGCTCTTCTTCTCTTCCATCTCCTGTTGGATTTGTAGGTATTCGGAATGGTTTGATAGGCTATCTAGCTGATCTCCTGCTGCCTGATGTCATCTCAGCCTGCTACTTCTCCGCCATCTTGACTCCTCCCCGATTCTTTTTTCTTTTTTTCTTTTTGTCAGAGAGAGAGAGTGCGTGTGCGTGAGCGCACAAGTAGGGGGAGTGGCAGACAGAGGGAGAGAGAGAGGAGGAAGCAGACTCCGCTCTGAGCAAGGAGCCCGATGCAGGACTTGACCCTGGGATCATGGCCTGAGCCGAAGGCAGACATGGCAGACATTTAACCGACTAAGCCACCCAGCACCCCCCCCCTTGTTTTTTAAGATTTTATTTATTTTAGAGAGAGAGAGAGTGTGCGCATGAGCACAAATGGGCGGGCAATAGGAGAGGGTGAAGCGAACTCCCCACTGAGCAGGGAGCCCAGGGCTGGGCTTGATCCCAAAACACCGATATGGCGACCTGAGCAGAAGGCAGAGACCTGAGCCTCCCAGGCAGCCCTCATTGTTTTTATTGTTTTCCTTTTTTAAAAATGAGCCTTGGTAGAGATTGGTTTATTTATTATTTGTTTGGTTTATAAAAAGCTCTTTTATTTATCAGTTCTTTCTGGTTTTGTTTGTTTTGTTTTTGTTTTTTTATTTAAGAAAAATCTGAAGTGCCTGGGTGGCTCAGTCAGTTATGCATCTGCCTTCTGCTCAGATCCTGATTCCAGGGTCCTGGGATTAAGCCCCATATCTGGCTCCCTGCTCAGTGGGGAACCTACTTCTCCCTCTCTCTCTGCCACTCTCCCTAGCTGTTTGCACTCTCTCTCTCTCAAATAATAAAATATTTTTTATTAAAGAAAACAATCTACATGCTTTTGTATATTTATATTCTTTTACTTAGCATCTTGATTTTTATAGCTTGATTTATTTATGTTCTTTCTTGCATTTAAGGCTATGAATTTTCTTCTGAAAATACCGTTTTAAAGTTTAGACTTTCTTCTTTGACCGAGAAGTTATTTAGGAACATATTTGGAATTCTTAGTAGCTTGTGTTTTTGTTTTTTGTTTATCCTTTTCATATTAATCTTTCATTTTATTTCATATAGGCATGTATTGAGGTCCTTGTGGCTTAATAGTGTTCCATTAACATTATGAGATGTATTTTTAAGGTTTTTAAAAAAATTTTTTTTAAAGATTTTATTTATTTGGGAAAGAGAAAGCCAGAGACAGAGGAAGAGCAGAGGGAGAGGGGAAAGGGGAGCGGCAGAGGGAGAGGGAGAAGCAGACTCCCTGCCAACCAGGGAGCCCAACATGGGACTCGATCCCAGGACCCTGAGATCATGACCTCAGCCGAAGGCAGACATTTTAACCAACTGAGCCACTCAGGTGCCCCGAGATATATTTTTAAATTAATATTTTAAATTTAGAGAAAAATGTAGAGATAAGGTGAAAAGCCATGTATCTACCATCCAGCTCCTGATAGCCAGGCATTTTGCAATCCTTGTGTTAAACTTCTTTTAAACAAATATGGATAAAACAATCAACAAAACTAAAAGGAATAGGAGAAGATACTTGCAAACAACATATCTGATAAAGGGACAGTACCCAAAATCTATAAAGAATTTGTCAAACTTAGACTCAGAAACCAAATAATCCACTTAAGAAATGGGCAGAAGACATCCAGATGGCTAACAGACACATGAAAAGATGCTCAACCTCATTCATCATAGGGGAAATACAAGTCAAAACCATGATGAGGTACCACCTCACACCTGTCAGAATGGCGAAAATGAACAACACAAGAAAGAACAGGTGTTGGCGAGCAGGCAGAGAAAGGGGAACCCTGTTGCACTATTGGATGGGAATGCAAAGTAGTGCAGCCACTGTGGAAAATCATGGATAGCTCTCATAAAGTTAAAAGTAGAACTACCCTGCAGTTCAGCAATTACACTATTAGGTATTTACCGAAGGGATCCAAAAATACAGATTCCATGGGGTACATGCACCCCAGTGTTTATAGCAGCATTGTATATATATATATGGCAGAATTATCAACAGTAGCCCAAATGGCCATCAACTGATGAATGGATAAAGAAGATGTGTACACACACAATCACAGAGTGGAATATTGCTCAGCCAACAAAAAGAATGAAATTTTGCCATTAGCAATGATTTGGATGAAACTAGAATATATTACGTTAAGCAAAGTAAGTCAGAGAATGATAGATACCATATGATTTCACTCACATGTGGAATTTAAGGAAAAAAACAGATGAACATGTAGAAGGGGGAAATTAGAGAGAGGGAAACAAACCATAAGAGACTCTTAATGACTGAGAACAAACTGAGGTTTGCTGGAGGGAGGTGTCTGGGGGATGATCTAGATGGGTGAAGGGCATTAAGGAGGGCATTTGTGATGAGCATTGAGTGTTATGTAAGTGCTGAATCACTGAATTGTACTCCTAAAAACTAATATTGCACTGTATGGTAACTAACTAGAATTTATATAAAATTTGAAAAGAAAAAAATGTATATATAAAAATATAAATGAAAAATTAGCAAAATAAACACATATGGGTAAAATCACACCCTGTAAGTTGCTTGCATGTCATTCCTCTCCAACCCCTGCACCTCCTTTTTTTTTTCCTTCTTTTTTAAGAAGTAATTGCTGTTGACAACTAGGTGGTTATCAAGGAATGTGTTTTTTGTTGGATAAAGATTTGGTGTCTTTATTCAGTCAAGCTTATTTAACTGTATAATTAAAATCTGCTATTCCTGGGGCGCCTGAGTGGTGCAGTCGGTTTAGCATCCAGCTCTTAGTTTTGGCTCAGGTCGTGATCTTGGGGATGTGGGATCGAGTTCCACATTGGATTTATTTCTCACTGGTGATGTCTTTTTTTCTAATTACAAAAACAGTACATGTCTACCCCAAATTTAAGACACAGAGTTGATAAAGTTTAAAGTGAAAGTTCTTGGGGTGCCTGAGTGGCTCAGTTGGTAGAGCATCAGGCTGTGATTTCGCCTCAGGTCATTATCTTGGGGTGTGGGATCGAGCCCCACCCTGGGCCTGGAGCCTGCTTGAGACTCTACCTCTGCCTGCTCCCAGTCTTGTGTTCACACTCTCTAAAAAAAGATTTTTTTTAAGAAGTAGGTAGTGTCTGGGGTGCCTGGGTGGCTCGTGGGTTAAAGCCTCTGCCTTCAGCTCAGGTCATGATCTCGGGGTCCTGGGATCAAGCCCCACATCGGGCTCTCTGCTCAGCAGGGAGTCTGCTTCCCTTCCTCTCTCTCTGCCTGCCTCTCTGCCTACTTATGATCTCTGTCTGTCAAATAAATAATAAATAAAATCTTTTTTAAAAAAAAGGTAGGCAGTGTCCAATGAAATCTAATTTAACTATTGCAATTTAAGACTATGGGCTTAGGGGCCCTGGGTGGCTTAGTTGGTTAAGCATCTTCTTTCAGCTTGGGTTATGATCTCAGGGTCCTGGAATTGAGCCCCACACCAGGCTCCCTGCTCATCAGAGAGTCTGCTTTTCCCTCTTTCTCTGTTCCTCTCCTCTGGTGCTTTCTCTCTCTCAAATTAATAAAATCTTAAAAATAAATAAATAAAATAAAAGTTCTTGGTAATCACACTTAAGATAACCATGTTTGATGTTTTAGTATATGTTCTTCCAGACCTTCATATATATGTAATTCTGCTTAGTGTACTGATAATATATGTATATACTTTTTCAATGTTAATAATAAATATGTCAAAGAAATTCTAACCTTTTGTACATGCTGTGGAAAGGCAGGACATGGTGCAGATAAACTACATTAATAAATTTTATGTTTTAGGGCTCCTGGGTGGCTAAGTGGGTTAGGCCTCTGCCTTCAGCTCAGGTCATGATCTCAGGGTCCTGGGATCGAGCCCCGCGTCTGGCTCTCTGCTCAGCGGGGAGTCTGCTTCCCCCCCCCCTCTCTGCCTGCCTCTCTGCCTACCTGTGATCTCTCTCTCTTTCTCTCTGTCAAATAAATAAATAAATAAAATCTTTAAAAAAAAGACTGCTCTGGTCTCTCCTTCCCCATCCTGGGCTTCGTGCTTCCCTTGTCATGAAGGTCCCACTGAAAAATGATTGACATTGCACTTTATAAGGATCTTTGACCATTCCATGATTTCATAACTTCAAGCATTGGGTATTTGGAAAATAGTGTTCACTGAATTAGTACAGATCTTCAAATGTTGTTGCATTTTACTATATAATTTCATGTATTAATAGCACCACCATACTCATCAGAAAAGCTTTTAGAAGGTATTAGAAAATCACCAAGTTTACAATAGCAAATACAAGTTTTCTAAAATTCTAATTTTTGCCTAGAAGCTCTAGTTTATCATTGACAGTAATTGCTTTCAGTTGTGGGTTTTAAATAACAGCTTTATAATTTATATGTAATTCACACACCAAACAGTTCACTCATTTAAAATGTGAAATTCAGCAGATTTTAGTTTGTTCATAAAGTTGTGCAGCCATTACCACCATCAGTTTTAAAGCATTTTCCTAAAAATATTTTAGAATATTGAGACCCTTACCCCCCAAAAAAACCCCATACCCTTTAGCTATGACCCACCTACTTCTATCCCTCTCTGTTCCTAAGCAGCTACTAACCTACTTTCTGTTTATAGATTTTCTTTTCTGGACTTCCCTATGAATGGAATTATAGTATATGGTCTTTTGTGACTGGCTTCTTTCACTCAATATTTTCAAGGTTCATCCATTTTATAGCATGTATCAGCACTTAATTCCTTTTCTTGTGTTGTGGTAAAATAAACACAACATAAAAGCTTACTATTTTAACCATTTTTAAGTTTACAATTTTGTTGCATTAAGTACCGTTACATTGTTGTGATAGTGGTAATACTGCCCATCTTCAGACCTTTTTCATAGTCCCACACTGAAACTCTCTACCTATTAAATTTGAAAAATTATTTCCCATTATTATCTTCCCCTGCCTCTGGTAACCATAATTGCATTTATTGTCTCTATAGAATTTGGCTATTCTAGATACCTCATATAAGTGGCATCAGACAGTATTTGTCCATTTGTGTCTGGCTTACTTCACTTAGCATGTTTTCAGGATTTATGTATGTCATAATATGTATCAATACTTCATTTCTTTTTATTGTCAAATCCCATTCCCTTGTATGAATATACCACAGTTGATACATGCTTGGGTGTTTCCACTTTTTCCATTATCAGTAATGTTGCAGTAAACAGTAGTATACAGGTTTTTGTGAAGATGATTTTGGGGCTCCAAACTGGCTCCGTTGGTTAAATGTCCAACTCTTGGTTTTGGCTCAGGTCATGATCTTGGGGTTGTGAGATTGAGTCCTGTATGGGGCTCCGCACTTGGTGGGGAGTCTGCTTAAGATTCTCTCCCTCTGCCCCTCCCCCCACTCACACGCACTTGCTCTCTCATAAATAAATAATCTTTATTTAAAAAGAGAATAAGATTTTTTATTGAATAGTCTATCAAGAATTATATTAGGATCTTGAGGCACCTGGGTGGCTCAATTGGTTAAGTATCTATCTGCCTTCGGCTTAGGTCATGGTCCCAGGGTCCTGGGATTGAGCCCTACATCAGGCTGCTTGCTCAACGGGGAGTCCCTTCTCCCTCTGCCTGCCACTACCCCTGCTTGGCTGTCTCTCTCACTCACTCTCTCTCAAATAAATAAATAAAATTTTTTAAAAAGTAAAATCTTTAAAAAATTATATTAGAACCGTTACATATAGACATCCCATTAAATTTTCAAATTAACCCTGGAAATACTATTTTTTTCATTTTACACATGAGGAAACTGTGGCTCATAAGCCAAGTGACTTCTGAGTGATAGAGCTAAGATTCAGACCTGAGTTTCTCTGTTCCAAAGCCAAGCCCTCCATCAAACACTGCCCATCATGACTGCTCCATTGCACAGCTATAGGGGCACTTTCTACATTGTATTCTCTGTGGATGGCTTTCCTTCCTACAGTGAAGCACCTTGGATCCCAGCCACCCTTAATAACACATACCATTTGGTTAAAAGCAGTTGTGTTTGCTGCATAAAGGGAGCTTCCAGATAAGCTTCTTGGACTCCTGTGAATTGGAGCCATCACCACACATTACCTCCCAGCATAGCACCTTAAATGTCTATAGAGGTATACTCCTCAGGTAATCCTTTTTGAAACACCAAGCAGTTGGTTGGCTCATCTTTTCTTTTGGGTTGATTTGAGTATCACTGAAACTCTTATGCTCTTTTTTCCTTCTCAGGCTGCTGTACAGGACCGATTGAATGAGCAAGAAGGTGTACCAAGTGTTTTCAACCCACCTCCATCCCGACCCCTGCAAGTTAATACAGCTGACCACAGGATCTACAGCTATGTTGTCTCAAGACCACAACCAAGGGCAAGTTATTTGTAGCTGGAATTTCCCCCTTATTTTATAAGTCCATTCACTAGGTTGTATTGATCTCTGTACGACAGAAGTAAGGAAATAATCAGAATGGGAACCTGTGAGCTAGACCTGGCTCCTTGTTTGATTTATTATCATTATCCCTTGATTCTTCAGTGAATTGATAACTATCCTTTCTTTTTTCTTTTGCTAGTTATTCAAGGAGTTTTGTGTACATTGTTTTGAGCACACAGTTTTATTTACATGTCTAAAAATGTTTGCTACATATTCAGTAGATCTTCCACTTTTTTCCCCAAGATTTTATTTATTTATTTACTTTTAATTTTTTTATTTTTTTAAAGATTTTATTTATTTATATGACAGAGAGAGACAGCGAGAGAGAGAACACAGCAGGGGGAGTGGGAGAAGGAGAAGCAGACTTCCTGCTGAGCAGGGAGCCCGACGCAGGGCTCGATCCCAGAACCCTGGGACCATTACCTGAGCTGAAGGCAGACACTTAATGACTGAGCCACCCAGGCACCCCCCAAGATTTTATTTTTTTACGTAATCTGTATACCCGGTGTGGGGCTCAGACTCAGAATCATGAGATCAAGAGTACATGTTCTGCCACTTGAGCCAGGCACCTCTAGGTCTTTCACTTTCACTTTTAAGTTAGAATGTTTACTTGGTTCTTGGTTACTTCATTTTACTTAATTTTAAGCTACTTCTGGGGAAGTTACTTGGAATCTTTGTGGAGTCTTTGGCCATATGTTTGAAATTCGTTTTGAATGGCTAGTACCAGGGAGGTGATGGTGGTTCCTTTAAATTCAGCAGCCATTTAAGGGTGCTCTATTGTACCTGGTATTTTGCCATTGGTGATCCAGATATGAATAAAGAGCCAGTCTTCCTCCTTCAAATTGCTCTTATAGTCTAATTAGGAAAGTCAGATATGTATACTAATAAATGAACTCCAGAGGACTTTTTTTTTTTTAAGATTTTTTATTTATTTGACACATAGAGATAGAGAACACAAGGAGGGGTTGCTGCAGGTAGAAGAAGGAGAAGCAGGCTTTCTGATCAGCAAGGAGCCCAGTGCGGGTCTTGATCCCAGGACCCCATGATGATGACCTGAGCCAAATGCAGATGCTTACCAACTGAACCACCCAGGCGCCCCCCAGAGGACTTCTTAAGAGTTCCTCTTTCTTCTTCTTGGAGTAAACTTGACCTCATAAACTTGGACTTAAAATTCCAATAAAGCACTCTCTTTAACCTGTCAGCAGTTAGAATTTACTCCATTATCATACTTTTGTTTATAGAGTACTTGACAACGTTTTAAAAACAGTTTCTAACTAGTTGTTGTAGGGTATTCTGAGGTAGAAGAAAACAGATTCCTTGAGCAGTTATTTGACTCCAGAAATTCTGTATATGCCTAATATTTCCTCAGTTTGTTTTGGGCTTGGTTCAGTGTTTGGGACCCTAATGTCAGCCATGGGGCTTCAGAGCCCCCTGGCCATAGACACAGGGAAGGTCTCACATTAACACGATATGACATAGAAGAAATGCTTTGTAAACTACAGAGCCCCTTATATATTCTAGTTAATAATAACAGCTGCAGTAATCAGCATTGCTAAAATAGTAGTAATTATTATTATTAATATTGGCAGCTATTTGGGGATTTATAATTGTGGTTAATGTAATTGCCATTTATATACAAATGTCCCAAGGTGGTTATCTTTCTTGTTACTTCTGTATACCATATTTTAATGTGTAATGTGTAATCTGAAAAGGAAATGTGTAAATCTGAAAAGGAAAGAATGAATATTTATGATGTAGGGAGGCATATTTGTAATTAAATTTGACAACTAGTATAAATAGCTGCAGAAAGTGTTGAAGCAGATTTAATACAAAAATTATGTGATAAGAGAAAAATATAGTATCAGATGAAATGAGAAGAAAGAAATGAGAAGAAAGGCAGTAGGTCTTTAGGAAGGATGAGTGACCAGGGAAGAGGGAACCATATTGTAGAGGGAGGAATCATATGAAAGAACAAAAGGAGAGTGAAAATCTGAACTAGTCATTTTGCAGGGTGCTAGGGATTGAGAGAATGATGTCTAACTTTTGTTTTTGGAATTTCAGGGGCTGCTTGGATGGGGTTATTACTTGATAATGCTTCCATTCCGGTTTACCTATTACACAATACTTGATATATTTAGGTATGTACATTTGTATTTTTGCGTCAGTAGCAATAGGGCAGACTTGGGAGCTGAAACATAGACCAGAATAAGGTTTATGCTCTGTCAGTTTTGACTTGCCAGTTTGTCATCACATTGAATAGTCTTCCTGAACAATCTTTTAATGTAGTGTGACAATATTTTAAATTGATCAAACATAACAGATGTTGTAAAATGGAACTGTTTCAAATTGACCCTGTAAAGTAATGTTGCCTATTGTTCTGAAGGTCAGTCTACCTACATTTATCATTATCCTCCCTCTACCCACCCTGTTTGTCACCTCTACATTCCCTAGTTAATCTTCACACCCTTTTCTTTCTAACCACCATTATCTAGTACACTCCTTATAACTTTTACCCTAAACCATCTAGCTTCATCTGATTACTCATAATCCCAACAAACTTTCTTGCTCTGAGATTACCGATATTTCTCCCTCCCACAACTTTTACCTCTCAGACACTGCTGTACATTCTCCTTTGTACTGGCAACCCATAGGTTGCTGACACTGGCACCCTTCCTTGTCTGCCCTCTTGATTCATACTTTCACTTCTTGCTTCCTTCATGTACCATCCAGAGAGCTCAGCACTGGAAGACAAAGAGGGGCCTGGGCTAGAAAATGTCAAAGGGGACCAAGTTTCTGGCATATCGGTCGTGGGGCATCTGGTCTAGAGCTGAGTAGTAAATGAACCCATACTTAGGCTTTATGGGGAACTAACATGTTGTATGGGCATCCAGGCCAACCGATGGAGCTAGAATATGTGGTCTGGGCCTCGTGTACTGGGCAACCTATATTCCCCGCCATATATGGAAAAGCTTTGCCTTGCTCTAGAGAGCAGAGGACCCAGCAGGTGTAAAAGTGCAAGGATCAGGTAATACCTTTTACCTTGACTACTTGGGTGTTTTAGAAGTTGCCTACTTAATGATTTCTTTGCTTTAGCAAAGTTCTTATGGTTACCAGTTAATCAATTGATACTTTTTCCATCCTGTTTTATTTTAATGTGGGCACATATAAACTGTTAAAATCATAACAAAGACTGAATTGAGATCTTTAAAGAAAAAAAAAGCTGATTGTCCTGAATTATGTAGGCCATAGGAATGTATTATAATTAGAAAGAAAGAAGTTACAGCCTTTATCCATTTGTTCATCAAAATTTGAAAACTTAAGAGAGTAATAAAATAGTCTTAAATACTTAATTTCCAAGAAAGTTACCAAAATATCAATCTTCTAAAGGATTTCTAACCACTCCCCCACATACACAACTTCTTACATTTGTTTTTAATTTCCTCTGCAATGTTTGTGTCAGTGAATTTGATTTGATTACTTAGGAGATTTTCTAAGTAAAATTGTATACACATGGGGAATTTGAGAGGCTCAGGAGTTGGCTCAGTATTTGGAAAGGAAAGTGTCATAGTTTAGTCACCTTTTCTGTGCTGAAAATGCCTCAAGTATGTGAGTATTGTTTGCTTTCCTTGGAAAAGAGTATGCATGGCATGTCTGACTAATTTTAATGCAACTGTATCATCCAGACAACTTATTTAATGTTATGTAGCACATTGACTTGTCAAAACTCTGTCCATTGCCTTCTGTGGAAACCCAAAGGGTAAATAAGTTGTGCTATACAAATAGAAGATAGGCTTTTAAGAAACAGATGTGTGGTATCATCCTTAACTTGACAAAGCTGCCAGGTTTCCAAAGCTACCAGTGTACTCCAGGCCAGTTTTATAACTTCCTTCATGGATGCCATTAACCGTCAATCATTTAGTAGAATTTTACTTGCCTCCTTGAAAAGCAAGTAAATCATGACCACAAGTTCAGGTTTGAAGCCTGTCCATAATTTGAATAACTTGGGAGTATGCACTGGAAATTCAAAATCCCAGGAGATAGAAAGGAGAGGAAGAGGCAAGTAGGACAACCAGAAAGAGAGAGAGCTCTATTCTAGAGCAATGCTATCCAATAGAATTTTCTGTGATAATGGAAATATTCTGTATCTTTACTGTCCAGTGTGGAAGCCACTAACCTCATGTGACTATTGAGTACTTAATGTGGTGAGAGCAACTGAGGAACTGAATTTCATTTTGTTTTTTTTATTTAGTTAATTCAAACTTAGTCCCATGTGTCTAGTGGCTGCCTTATTAGTGCCATTCTAGGGAGTCTGGGGGCACAGTCTGACCTATGATCTTTTTAGACTGTGTCTTCCTTTCACAATTTTTCTAGTCCTGAATTTTTCTGCAAAAAAACACTCAGGATTTGTTAGGCCATTGTTGGAACTTAATAATCCTAGTAGTTTACATTTGTCTTGAACAGGCAATGGAAAAACACTTGCCTCTTTGCAGCTTTTGAGCCAGACTCTACTCTCAGGTTTGATGGTCCATTCATAGACCATTCACCTCCTTTTGCTGCCATGCCTCTGGCTCTGTTGTAGGAATCTTTACAAACTGGCCCACTCCATATGCACTACAATAAGCCGATTCATGTGATATTTATTCCTTCCTCCCCAGGTTTGCTCTTCGTTTTATACGGCCTGACCCTCGCAGCCGGGTCACTGACCCCGTTGGGGACATTGTTTCATTTATGCACTCTTTTGAAGAGAAATATGGGAGGGCACACCCTGTCTTCTACCAGGGAACGTACAGCCAGGTCAGTGCCACAAACCATATAGATGCCAATTTATTGATACGGTTCTATCCACAAAGGAAAGCATAGCCCAGCACTGATCATGTCATTCTTTTACTCAGGAACCTTAAATACCTCTTCACTGCTTACAGAAAAAGAAAGCCAGCCCTACTTAATCTAATCCCAA
Source organism: Taxidea taxus jeffersonii (assembly GCA_003697995.1). Lineage (NCBI taxonomy): Eukaryota > Metazoa > Chordata > Mammalia > Carnivora > Mustelidae > Taxidea > Taxidea taxus. The sequence continues at coordinate 40,905 of RCUC01163288.1, read as the reverse complement.
CCTCCTTTTGAGATTTTTCCTATATAACTTATTTCTCCATACCCTAGGTTCCAGCTAAACCATTTCCTGAACATACTCTACTTTTTTCACCTCTGTGCCTCTGCTTTTGCTTTTCCCTCTACCTGGAATGCCTTCCTCACATTTTTGCTGAATGGAAACTTGCCCATCCTTCAACTAGGTCATATCACTCCCTTCCCTATACCCTTTCTGATTGATGTGCCCTACCTGGCCTAGCTTGCAATCTAAAATAGTAGTCTTTCCTTTTGTGCTTTCATAGCTTTTTTTTAAAAACTTACAGCAGTTTCACATTCTTCCTTATATTATGGTTGATTATGTTCATGTTTTATCTCCTATATCAGACAATAATCCCCTTGAAGGCAAAGCCCAAGTTATCTTTGATCCCTTAGAGAATTGAATAAGGGCATAGACCATAGACTTAAGGCAGCACATCTTATTCAACCCAAGCCACACAGGCCTTTTGAAACTCTCAGGGGGTGAAAATTAAGAGTTTTGTGGGTGGTAGGCATATCTCTAGTTTGCCAGAGAAAAATGTAGAAATAACACTGTGAACATAGTCCAAAGGATGGTTTGGTTTCAGCCTTCTGGTATTCCTGAATCTATCTGGTAAAAAAGAAAAATGCTTACTCTTGCTTCCTGCTTTGATTCTCCCATATCAGCTTTTTCTCATAGTTGGTCTCAGTGGCTCTGCTGCCACCTTATGCAACAAGCATTAAGCTCCCACTATATGCTGGATGGTGTGCTCAATGCTAGAGATGCAGACGTGAATGAGATAGATACCTTTCATGCACCCTCCTTGCTATGATCCTGAGGGTAGACCGCCATTGGTCATTCAGGAGATCTTAATTGAATTGTAATGTGCTCAGGATTTTGGAAATGCAAAACTATACATAGGAATCTTGGACACTGGCTTTGTCTTGAAAGATCTTTTAAACCCTTTGCTCTTTAGAATGCATTTGGGTCCCCCAGTCTCTCATCCCTGGGGTCAAGCTCATCTTTGCAGTATTTTTTTAAGGACAAAGATGGTGCAGCTGTAAAGAGGCAAAATTCTCACCTCCCTTTCACCTGGTCAGATTCTCCTGTTTTTATCTTCCTTTAGACTGTGGGAACAGCTGACTTTTCTGTGATTTGTTGGGGACCTTTCTTTGCCAGCCTGTCTACTCTCATGTGCCTAATACAGTTTAAATCCTAACAACACTAAAACCTTTTCATTAAAGCTTGTTAGCATGGACTTTTTGTAGGGAGAAAAATGCCAGGGATGTGAAGGTAGGAGCCCAGAATCTGATTTCTCGTTCACCTTTTATCCTCATTTCTCCTTTTGTTCCTTTAGCCTAATTAAAAGCTCAAGGCACAGTCATCATAATAATTAGTGATCTTCTGTTTTCCACAGGCACTTAATGATGCCAAGCGGGAGCTTCGCTTCCTTTTGGTTTATCTTCATGGAGATGATCACCAGGACTCTGATGAGTTCTGTCGGTAAGTGGATTGATCATTTGTTTGTTTAGTTATTTAATTTTTTTATTTTAATCTGCAGATATTTTGTAGTAATCAAGTTCTGCTCATGTCCTTTTCATCCCTCTCCACAGCAACACACTCTGTGCACCTGAAGTTATTTCCCTGATAAACGGTAGGATGCTATTCTGGGCGTGTTCCACAAATAAACCTGAGGGCTACAGGGGTGAGTTGTAGTTCTTTTTCCTCATTGAGAATTGGTGAGATATCCTTGAAATAATCTAGGAAAATGTGCCATTTAGTGCATGATTATTCGTGTTAGACACAGTGCTAGTGACTATTTATACATTATCTTATTTAATCCTCTCAGTAGTCCTGAGATGGGGTTTGTATTTTCTCCACTTTATGGTTTAGGAAACAGGCTCAGAATTTAAGAGACTGGCCCAAGATCATACAGTTAACAAGCTCAGGTCTTTTAGACTCAGTCTGTTCTTTACAGGTAACCATTGCCAGGACCTGTTTGATTTTTAAAACACCCAGTCCTGTCCAGCAACTTACTTTTAATCTAAATGGCTTTTTACAGAGGAGTTTACTCTTGTCATCAGCAGTTTTAACAGATCGGTGTTTGAGTACCTTGAGTGCTGATAGGGATTCAGAAAGTTCAAATCTTTGCTGATGGTAACTCTTCACTGGAGATAAGTATTGTTAGAACTCAGTATAACATATAAAGGTAACCAGTGAAGAAAAATGTAGTTACTTTGCAGCTACTTCTGTTCAGCAACTTGAGTATATACTAGCATACTAGGCACTATGCTAGATCCTAAGAATCAAGATGTTTTGCCTACATCTTAAAATCTGAATCTTTACTCCTAATTGGTTTTTAAGCATCTGACTTGTATGTTTGTACAGCATGCATTTTGCCATTCAAATGTGGCTTTGGGGTTGGAGGGTAGTGGATAGAAAGAAACTAAGGATATTTTTTATAGAAGCTTATAAAATCTCTTCTTTCAAACCATAAGGAAAACAAGTAAACCTCTGTTATGGTAAAACCTTGGTTATTCGGAAAACCAACTTTCTAAAACTCCTTTAGAACAGAAAAACTAGCTCTTTTTTTTTTGAGGGTGATGTGGGGGAGACTTGAAAAAGGGGGTAAGGAAGGGACTGGATAAGAGGAAGAAAAAGCAGAAGACAGTGGTGGAGCTCATCACCAGTGATACAAAGCTGAGATTTGCAGCCTTATTTCCTTTAGGCTTGACACCCTTGCAGTCTTCCATAGCATCGTTATGACAGCCACCTACCACCAGAAAAGCCTGTCCCATTCTAATCAAATTACCTGGGAATAGAGACACAAAAATAAAACAACAACCGCAAAGATTAAGAAACTAGGACCAAAAAATGGTACTCAGAATAAGTGAGACCTCCTTTCTTTCCCAAATGGGATTAAAACCTTTCTCTCTTACTTATTGTGGAAATTCTAAGAGCTGATCTGGTTCATCCCTAGGGCTGCACTTCACCTGTTGGTTCTTCTTTCTTTCAGTCTCGCAGGCTTTACGAGAGAACACCTACCCATTCCTGGCCATGATTATGCTGAAGGATCGGAGAATGACTGTGGTGGGACGGCTAGAAGGCCTCATTCAACCCGATGACCTCATTAACCAGCTTACATTTATCATGGATGCAAACCAGACTTACCTGGTGTCAGAACGCCTTGAAAGGTACAGCAGAGTTCCTTTCTGGAACAGAGAGACCAGCTACAAGTTTGAGTGGCTGACACAGGGCTTCACAGATCCTAACTTATTCTCTGTCTTAGGCAATTTTGAAAACCTTATGCATTTAGTGTTAAAATACTTATGTACTTTAACTGAAATAATTCTCTCTTTAGGTCATCTGTTCTTGGAGATGTGAATCAAAATAAAGACAAGGCTCTGTGCTCAAGAATGTATATGTCATGTCATTTAGAATACTTGAACCATGATCTAAGGAGCTTAAATGTAAAAAATGTGAAATTGTTAGAACTCTTCCCCCATTACATAAGTGGTGTACATTAATTGTAGAAAATGTTGAAAACACCGAAGAGCACAAAAAAGAAACTTAAAATCACCCATAGTCCTACCACAACTTTTAATTCTGGTGTATTTTATTTTATAGATACATAATCTCTCTCATTCACTCAATCCTACGTATACATACACAGTTTTTTTTGTTGTTGTTGTTTGTTTGTTTGTTTTGGAGAGAAAATTAGAAGTACACCAGAATGCCACAGTATTTTCTCTTTGGTTAGTAGGATTCTGGACAAGATATTTTTCCATTTTCCAAATCTTATGAAACGCATGTATATGGTTTTTAGTTTTATGAAAGCAATATATACAAAAATACAGTAACCCGGGATGCCTGGGTGGCTCAGTTGGTTAAGCGGCTGCCTTCGGCTCAGGTCATGATCCCAGCGTCCTGGGATCAAGTCCCACATCGAGCTCCTTGCTCGGCAGTGAGCCTGCTTCTCCCTCTGCCTGCCACTCTGTCTGCCTGTGCTCGCTCCTGCGCTCTCTCTCTGACAAATAAATAAATAAAATCTTTAAAAAAAAAAAATTCAGTAACCCAAAAGGGTATTTAAATGTAAAACGTGATCTTGATGATCACTTTTGGGGAGTAATATTGTTACTTTTGTTAGAATTGGGAAAAGGATAGTTCTGTTTGTAAAGTTAAAAGGGAAAGGAGAAGCTTGCCATTTATTTTTCTCCCAGATTAAACTGGGAAAAAAAACTCATTCAAATCTGCCATGCTTTGCTTTGGAATCCTTCATGGTAGTATGAAATGCTCATCTGTCAAGATTGTCAACCTTTTTACCTCCCCAGAAGTTTCAGTATAAGAAAAAAAGAGATTGTTCTTTTCCTTCTCTCCTTTTTGGTCTGGCCACAGGGAAGAACGAAACCAGACTCAGGTGTTGAGACAACAGCAGGATGAGGCCTATCTGGCCTCTCTCAGGGCTGACCAGGAGAAAGAAAGGAAGAAACGGGAGGAGCGGGAACGGAAGCGGCGGAAGGAAGAGGAGGTGCAGCAGCAAAAGTTAGCAGAGGAGAGACGTCGGCGGGTAATGAGCCCATCTTTCCTCTTTGTGATTCCTAAACTGATCTTAAATGTGAAAGGAAAAAACTTGAAAATGATGAGATTTGTGGGTGTTTTAATTCCTTGCCTTTTTTTTTTTTTAAGTAAGTTCTGTGTCTAGTGTGGGACTTGAACTCATGATCAAGAGTTGCATGCCCTACTGACTGAGGCAGCCAGTTGCCCCCTCCTTGCCATTTTTATATTTACTACAAAAAGTAATTAAAAAATTTTTTTTAATTTTTTATTAAAAACAAATACATCCCTGAGCAAAAGTCAGACAAAACAATTCTGTTCCATGAAAAGCAAGCATAAATGGGTAACAAGCAGTTCAGAATTCACAGCAGTAGTTTTTATATCTTAGCACTAGTCAGTGTTAGCTAATTTTGCATTTCATTCATGATCTTTCATCACATGTTGCTACTTGATTATAGCCAGTGTCTTTTAGTCCTTCCCTTTTTTCCTGATAGGTAAATACTATAACATCATCAATAAATAATACATGTAATGCAGTAGCACTTTGAATTACGATGTTTCTGATTCTTGCCAAGAAGTTTTTCACGATAGTTGTCATTCATTTTCCTTCTGGCTGCACAGTAAACCTAAATGATGATAGTAGTCCTGTTTCCCTGTTGGAACCATAGTCTCAACTTTGCTTTGTGTCTGTACAGAATTTACAAGAGGAAAAGGAAAGGAAGTTGGAGCGCCTACCCCCGGAGCCTTCCCCTGATGACCCTGAAAGTGTCAAGATCATTTTCAAATTACCCAATGATTCTCGAGTAGAGAGACGATTCCACTTTTCACAGTCTCTAACAGTAAGGACTGCCTAAGTTGTGTGAAGTGTATGTAGGGTCTGGGCTATAGATTTGGAAGCTTTTAAGGACTCTTGGAAGTGTTGTTGGTATATAGTTGCTCTGATGAACAGGGCAGGAAGGAGTGGGCAGGAAGAGGAGTGCAGTGAACTGTGAGGTTCCTTCAGTTCTAGCTGCCAACTCAAAGGAGCTGCTAAGGTTTTCTTTCATCATGTTTGGGTTCTGAAGTGTTCCTCACCAGGAAACTCCACAGAAGACTTGGGTATTTAAGGTGGGAGGCTCTTCCATGCTGCTTAGCTCACATTGGCTTCAGAATCCCAGCAGAACCCTTGCACACTCTGTCTCCACTGACCTAAAAGCATCAGAATTACACATCTGAATATAAATGCATGTACAGTTTGCACGCAGTTGTCACTCTTCCTTTCTATCCATTTAGCCCATAAGAATCCCCACTTTGTGAGGCTACCTTTTGTATTTGGTATCTAGAAGTAAAAGTATTTGTCATTCCATAAGGAGATAGTTAAAAGCAGAGTCAGTCTCTTAGAGTCTCACAGAATGATGAGGCTCCTGGGTGGCTTAGTTGGTTAAGCCTCTGCCTTTGGCTCAGGTCATGATCCCTGAGTCCTGGGATCAGGACTCTATGTTGGGCCCCTTGCTCAGCAGGGAATCTGCTTCTCCCTCTCCCTCTGCCTCTCCCCCACTTGTGGACATTCTCTCTGTCTCTCTCTCAAATAAATAAATCTTTAAAAAACTGGGGATCAAATTTTCATTCTAAGATTAATGAATATGTTTTCTTGATCAGTGTACTTTTTGACTCAAGTTTCTTCATCTGTAAAATGGATATCATAATAGGTACTCTCTGATAGGATTGTTGTTAGAATTAAGTTCAGACATAAAGAGTTCAACATTGCGCTTGGCTCATAGTAAGCACTCACATGCTAATTGTTGTTTTTGGTATTTATAACCAAAAGGAAATTTCTGTTTATATTGATAGTGTGTTGTCTTTTTAAATTTACCAACTACAGTAGATTATGCCATTTCCCTGATCACTCAAAACAGTCTAGAATAAACTGCATAATAGAAATGAGGATGCACTGCAGTCAAGTGAGGCCAGGTAGCACATTTATTACTTCTTCTGTTTAAGTAAAGAACATTGGACAAGTTGCAGAATCTTTTACAGGGCCTCAGATACCTCATCAGTTAAGTGGAAGTATAATCTGTCCTTTGATAAATGTAAACTGGAGATATCTCAGGCACTGCGCTAGGCATTCTAGGGGTTATAAAGATGAGTGAGACATGGATCTGGAATTCATGGAACTTATGGCCAATAGGGATGTAAGACTCAGAGTTAATACAAAGCAAAAAGTTGTGAGGCATCCTGGGGAGAGAAAAGTGAGTAGCTTTCTCGCTTTATTTATCTCCCATTTATGCATTTATTTCTTTTGAGTGAAATGTTCACATTCCTAACTTTGGATTCTTAAATTGGGATAACATGAACGAGCCTCACATAGTATATACCATGTAGTAGGTGGTTACTGAATGTTCATTCCCTTCCCCCTGGTGTTTCCTAACTACTGAGGTTTGCATTGGATTTTAGCTTGCAACCATATTCACTAACAGTTTCACATCATAGTATACCTGAGCTTTTATGGAGCTTCTACTCCCTAAACTCTAATTGTGTATGTGAAAAACCTAACAAAAATTAACTCTCTTGAGAGTTTTAGAAGGAAATCTGTTAGAATTGTGGAACAGAACAGGCTTCTGGCCTAAGGGGAACTAACCCATTTGTTAACTATTAATCCTTAAAGACTTTTTTTGTTTGTTTTTAAGATTTTATTTATTCATTTGAGAGAGAGTGTGTGTGTGCAAGTGGGGGGAGGGGGCAGAGGGAGAGAGACAAGCAGATTCCCCGCTGAGCAGGGAGCCCAATGTAGGGCTCCATCCCAGGATCCTGAGATTATGACCTAAGCCAAAGGCAGCTGCTTAATTAACTGAGCCACCCAGACCCCCCCAAGTCCATGAAGACTCTTAACTAGGTTCTCAGTTTTTAAAAAAACAAACCTCTGACTGAAATACTTGATCATAAGTGGGGACAAAGCTCAGAGAGGGGAAAGAAATGTAAAGTGTAGTGATGCTGTGGGCCTTTAACATCCATGCAGTTTATACATATAACTGAGTAAAAATTCATAGTTTTTCATGTTCTTGCAGACTTTGTGTCACCTTCCTGTGAGATCTCCTCTTTGTAAATAATCCCAAAAAGTGAATGTGTAGTGGAATACTCAGTGTGCACAAAGTTCAGCTCTTGATCATAGTAAAATGCTAAGATAAAAAGGAATAAACTGTAGAAAAAATCTCCAGGTCTCATGAGTGGGCAGAAAAGTGGCAGCTGACTTTCTGTTAAATGAATGTATGTTAGAGAGACTCCAAATCATTTTTCTATCTGTTAGGAACCAAAGTGACCTCTGGAGGTGATGTGCATTGTCAGTGGTAAACAGAAGATGCCAGTTTTATACCAGGGTTGAGTATTTTCAACAGGATTAAAAAGGAAACAAAATATTGTTTAAGGTCTGTGTTGGGTTCATACCAATAGTATTTGTTGCACGTCTAATTGATGCATCTCAACATAAGGAAAATAATATTAATGGAAATTGCACAGAGAGACAGGAACTGTAAATGATAGAGGTTGATAGATTAAAGTATGTGAATTTATAAAATCATGAATGGATTTAGGGGAGAGGAACATGGATTTACTCCTTAAATTCTGGAGTCATATATAGCCTCTTAAAAACTCTAAAGAGGTAAATTTAAGACAAATGAAAAAAGTACTGCTTCAACAAAAGGGACTAAACTTATGAGAGATAGAACAAAAAGAAAATAGATTCCCTCCAAATAGGGTAACTTGAATGTTACGTTCCTGATCTTCAGGATTGACCTGAATGAGATTAGCACTGCCCTTCACAACACATCCTTCAGACTCTTTGGTAGAAGTAGCATGCCAGATGAAGAGGGCCATAGAGTAGATCCACTACGCCAGTACTTAAATGTGTGGTGTCAAGAGACAGGGAGCGGTAAAGGTGGCTTATTCATAGTACCTCACATTTTAAGTGTTAGTATTGGGAGTTTTCTTGATGTCACCTTACTTCTCAGTGGCTCAGTGGGTTAAAGCCTCTGCCTTCGGCTCAGGTCATGATTCCAGGGTCCTGGGATCGAGTCCCGCATTCGGCTCTCTGCTCAGTGGGGAGCCTGCTTCCCTTCCTCTCTCTGCCTGCCTCTCTGTCTACTTGTAATCTCTGTCAAATAAATAAATAAAATCTTTAAAAAAAAAAAAAAAAGAATTTACCTTTATTCTATCAGAGCCAGAGCAGGGTGAGAAGGGCATTCTTATAGAAGAGAGGTCTACATGAAGAATGTCAGATCTTGAGCAAATTAAGGAGAGTGTCTACATGTGGGGACTGCCTAGTGCACAGAGTCAGAGCCCGAGTGGCCTCTGGTGTGGTGTGGAGTGTGGGGTGTTAAAGCCTGTACTGGGTGTGGAGGGGGAAATGAACTCATGGTTTTTCTGTGTACATATATATAAGGAAGTTCAGACGTAGATGTGTGTATATATATATATACACATATTCTCTAGTTTTTTTCCATAGAGAGTGCTTGGGAGCAGCGACACCCCAATAGCAATGAACATACCTAGCACCTGGATCATGGCTTTTAAATACCATTGTCCATTAAGAAGAACCAGGGCTCCTTGGAGAAATGACTGATTCCAGCACATGGGCAGGAAAATACAAGACCAGCCTGGAATAGCAAGGAATTATTGAAAAAATGATGGAGACTTGCCACAAAGACACAGAAGCCATCTTGGATGGACTCTTCTAACTCCATCTGGAACATTTGAATATTGAAATAAATATTATAACATTATAACCTACTGAATAAAATAGGGAATCATGACTCTATGTTAATATAAATAAATAAGGGGTACCTGTGTGGTTCAGTGGGTTAAACCACTGCCTTTGGCTCAGGTCATGATCTCTCAGGGTCCTGGGATCAAGCCCCACATTGGGCTCTCTGCTCAGCAGGGAGCCTGCTTCCCCCTCTCTCTCTGCCTGCCTTTCTGCCTACTTGTGATCTCTCTCTCTGTCAAATAAATAAATAAAATCTTAAAAAATAAATAAGTTTAAAGTTTAAGGAATAATTGTCTCTGTAGTTTCAAAGTACCTCCCCACAAGATCTCTTTAATTACAAAGGCAAAAGGAATGGCTGTGAGAGTGGAGAGGCCTGGCAGGCACCAGCTTAATGAAGGTATCAAAGTGCACATTACGGGTAGTAGGGCAAATCGGAATTGTGCTCCAGCTGGATAGGGTGGCTTTAGTAGAATGCAGCATCATTTCTGTAACACTCCTGCCAAAGAACATACCTGGAATCTAATCATGAGTACACATTAGACAAAAATTGAAAGACATTCTGCGAAATAACTGACCAGTAATCTTTAGAAGTGTCAAGATGATGAAAGTCAATGAAAGACTGAGGGTTTGTTCCAGAGTAAAGGAGGAAACTTAGAAGCTGTGACACTGAAATGGAACACATAATCCTAAACTAGATGGTTTTGCTATGAAAGGAAACTAGCAAAACCTGAAAACTTTAATAGTAATTTAATATATATTGTTACAGCATTAATGTACCAGTTAAATTTCCTGTGTGTTTTGAGAGCTGTATCATGGTTATGTAGGAGATTGTCCTGCTTATAAGGCATACGCAGGTATTTTTTTTTTTTTTTAAGATTTTATTTGTTTATTTGACAGAGAGCGAGAGATCACAAGTAGGCAGAGAGGCAGGCAGAGAGAGGTGGGGGGAAGCAGGCTCCCCGATGAGCAGAGAGCCCAATGTGGGGCTCGATCCAGGACCCTGGGATCATGACCTGAGCCGAAGGCAGAGGCTTTAACCTACTGAGCCACCCAGGTGCCCCCCCTTTTTTAAAATTTTTATTTATTTATTTTACAGAGAGATCACAAGTAGGCAGAGAGGCAGGCAGAGAGTGAGGGGGAAGCAGGCTCCCTGCTGAGCAGAGAATCCGATGTGGGGCTTGATCCCAGGACCCTGGGATCATGACCTGAGCCAAAGGCACAGGCTTTAACCCACTGAGCCACCCAGGCGCCCCTAGACATACAAAGGTATTTTAGGGGTGATGGGCCATCAGGCTGGCAGTTCATTCTCAACTGGTTCAAAGAAAAAAAATTCTATGTTCTGTAATTCTCTGATTATTTCTAAGTAAAGAATTTTTAGCTCTATATCAGGTTGTCAAGAAAAAAGCAGATGAATTACTTCAGAAGTAGGACTAGCATTGGGCAATATAATCTCTTAAAATTAAGAGCTGCCCTATGTATTTGTTCTGTGAAATGGAAGGACCTCACAGTAGAATTCCAGTGTCATGCGATGACTTCATATTCCGAGTCATCCTGGAGAGAGCTGGCAAAGGGATATTTGATTTCATAGTTGTGTTGTCTGTCTGTCTTTGTCTTTCTTTCACTATCTTCTTCTGTATGATCTGCAGGTAATCCATGACTTCTTATTTTCCTTGAAAGAAAGCCCGGAAAAGTTTCAGATTGAAGCCAACTTTCCCCGGCGGGTGCTGCCCTGCATCCCTTCAGAGGAGTGGCCCAACCCCCCCACGCTGCAGGAGGCCGGACTCAGCCACACAGAAGTTCTGTTTGTTCAGGACCTAACAGATGAATGACATTTTTTCTTCCTCTCCCCTCCTACCCTAATCCCTAAAAGAAATGGAAAAACAAAAACAAAAAAAAAAAAAAAGAGAGAAATTCATATTATTATTATTATAATACAATATTTTTTTTAAAAGACTGCTGCATCCTGAGGAAGGATCAGAAACCATGCTGCCTAAAAGAGTCACCACCTGTGTGTGCGTGCGAGGTCAGCAATGAACGTTCCCACTGGCAAGGCCACCCTTCCCTACTGCCTCTGCACCACGCACCTTCCAACAAAAGGAGACTTCACCTCCAACCCAGTCATTGTCCCTACTGGGGGAGGGGACATTCCCACTAGTTCTCATTCATTCTTGCTTTTATGGAAAATAAAAGTGAAAAAGACCTCCATCAACCAGCTACTGCAGCATCTCCTGAGGACTGACTTCTCCCACCACCGGAGAAGAGAGGGAAGAGAGGGCACAGAACAGAGATGTTCTTGAACTTCCCACAATTTATGAATAACTTCTAAATGTTTTCTGTTGCTTTGTAATGACCAAAGGAATGAGGCTGACATAGGCATTTTTTTCCCTCAACTTTATTTGATGAGAGCCAATTCTTAAGCCCATGAGTTCATGCCCTGGGCTCCTTAGCCCACAAGAGTGTAATAAAGGTGGCCTGGGCTGGTTTATGCTTATTTCTGCCATTTTCCCTCTTACATTCCCAGAGAGGTGGTTCTTTTTGGTCCAACTCTTGCTGTTCTTTCTTGCCATCTGTGTGCCCCACTTGGGAGTATTGGGAGGAAATCTGGGTTCGTTGCCCTACAAAGTCTGTACAGATAGACCCATATACTTAGTATACACGACTGCAGCTTTCCCTTGGAATCCATACCAAGTGGTTATGGGATCTGAACCAAAGGATAGCAGCTCTTCATTCCTCTTCTGACATGTGCATGCTCTTCCTGCCCAGCCTTGAGCTTTCCTGAATTGCCAAGATTGGTGCTTTCCCAAAGGACTAGCAGGACCTATGGTAGAGCCAGAAAGAACCCCATGAGAGTTCCCTGCCTGTCTCAGTGGGAGTGTGGTGGTGGTGGTGGTTTAAGGATAAAACTAGAGACCTTGAAGGGAGCCAAGACAACTCTCAGCCTGTGTAAACTGTTGGAAGGCACATTTAGTTTCTGATGTAGCCACCTGCTGGACGCAGTTTTTAATCCTCTCTATTGCTGTGTTGAAGTAATAGGGTTTTTTAACCACTGGATATCTATTCTCTGGTTGAGTTTATGGTAATGGGTACATGGGTCAGGCCATGTATTAACAGATGCCAGCATGAGCTGGATTCCAAAGTGTTCTACAGCTAGACTGGTGCAGACTCTTAACACTGCAACCTACTGAAGTAACTGTAGTTCCTAGCTTGCTGTGAGGCCAGGGATTCACATCAAGATAAAACATGGTAGATTTATAGCCTCCAAAGGCTTTCTCTCTTGTTTACCTAAAATCTAAGGGCCACTCTTTTAGGTAGCAGTGATGTGTCTTCTACTCTCTGCAGCCCTCAGGGGCTGAGGTAAACATCAAGGAACAGAATAAGGAACCTCACACAAATCACCTGGGAAGCCTAGGAATTTCCCAGTAGCCTCGGCACAGGTTTCTAGAACACTATTTCTAGGAAAATTTAATTCTGCTCCTGACTGCCTGTTATTCCATTGTTTCCTGCTGCCTCAAGCCCAGGTGAGTGGGAAATCAATGTCTGACTGTTGTGTTGGCCTTAAAGGAATCTGGAGTGAATACCAGGATGAAGCATATTCTCCATCCAACCTTATGTGCATTCTGCTTCCTGCTAACAACCATGCAGGGGGATTTTTCCACTTAACTCAGAGCCTCTTTATCTGTTGAACTCGCAGTGGTTTCCCTGGCAGTACACAGGAGGGGAGGATATTAAAGGCCTTCGCTAGATTGGGTGTACCAAGTGTCTTGCCCACACCTCTTTGGGAAGTTGTAAAACTTTTTCCTTAATTCAGTCTGCATCTTATTCTACAATGTGCACTTTATGTCTCTTGCCCTTTTAAAACTTGTTCAGTGAAGGAGGCCAGATGCCAGAATATGAAGAAAAAGTCTATGTCGGTACAGTTCTTGGAATGGCTTGCCCATTACTCCAGGTTTCAGGAGGTTTTATCTGAAGCACATGTTCCTTCCTAGTCCACGTTGAAACAGGCGTGCTTTGCACAGACCCCATTCCTGTCTCCTTGCTGACCCTAGGGCTACTGCCTAGGTGCCATCTCCCTCCTCCCGTGAAGGATGCACATTTTGTCATTAAAGCCAGTACAATCTGTATATTACTCCCAAGGACCTCTGGGAACTCAATGGGACCTGCAAGGGAGAAAATAACAGAAATATCTGCAAAGATTTGCTCACAGATCACCTCTGGGTTATTTTAGCTGTTTATCAAACAGCAAGTCATCAACCTAACAACACTTGTTTCAAGTTGTGTTGTGCAGTCCCAAAACTGAAGTTGTAGAGTCAGCTGAAAAACCATGGGAAATAACCGAGACACCTGTTGGAGTCAGTTGAATTTCTGCAGCCTCAGTGGGGCCGTTCTGGTCTTTTCTTCCACTTCTACAGAATTTCCTGCAGCAAATACTTCTTTGTCCTTGCTTTCCTCCACTATGATGTTTGGATAAAAAATGAGCAGAGGATAATATTTGTCTCTTAAAAAAAAAAACCTAGAATCTTCAACTGAGCAGTCATTATGAAAATTGCTAATGGTGCCAAGGCCAAGGAAAGAGTTTCAGAAAATGACTGTGGGAAGGAGTGATAACCCCCAGAATGCAAAATCAGGGGAGTATTATCTGGTGCTTGAACAAGGAGCTCCACTTTACAACTGGTTTTTTTTTTAGGACTTGTGAGGAATGCAGCAACAGGAAATCCATCCACAAAGGATGCAGTGCCCCAACTTGTACTGCACCTGAATAGTTATGTGATAATTTACTGAAGAAATCTAGTGTACTTTAAATTTTTTTCATAAAAGTTTACATTGTATTGTAGGTTAACATTAAATGTTTTATAACAAAAATCTCCAAACAAGTTGTGGGTCTTTCTGTCCAGGAGAGATGTGGTAGGTATTTTCCTATGTGTGAAGGAAAGTTTGGGAAACCATGGGGGTGGGAACAGGGAACTGCATTGCCGAAAAGCAAGAGAGAATCAAAGAAGACCATGGAGTTAAAATACTGTATTCCAGTGAAAGGAGGCAACACAGGGTGGTATAGCAGAAGAAGCAGACAGATCCAGGTTTGAGTTTGGGCTTTTCTGACCTCAGATTCTTCCGTTTCCCCTAACTATGAATGAAGTTAACACCATCTGTGTCAGGATGGGTTTGTAGGTTAATCAAATGTATATGAGGTGCCCAACACAGGTGTCATTGTTCCCTTTCTCCATGGGAGTGTGTTCTGAAGGAATATTTTCTTGCAGTTGTAACTGTCAGTTTCAAAAGGGATGCCATGTCTCCTGCTAGAACACACCCAATGTCCTTGTGAATGAGTGCCTGAAGAAGAGTCACTTTTGATCTAACGAAGTATGGACTGTTGGAACTCCCCTCCTAAGGTATTTTTGCTTGTTTTTTAATTTCTGAGAGGAGGTGCAAGCCTTGGTTCTTTGCCTTTCTCTTCCCCACTCTGACCTTGTGTAAAGAACTCATTCCTGTGAGCTATGAATTCTTGTCATCTTCATAGTCTACCCTGTTGCTTATCTGAAGATGTGGGCTTCCTTTTTGTTGGGTGTGTGTGTATTTTATTTTATTTTAAGATTTTATTTATTTGACAGCAAGAAAGGGAACACAAGCCAGGGGAGAGGGAGAGGGAGAAGAAGCAGGTTTCCTGCTGAGCAGGGAGCCTGATGCAAGGCTCAGTCGCTGGACCCTGGAACCATGACCTGAGCTGAAGGCAGATGCCTAACGACTGAGCCACCCAGGCACTGCTTGTTCATTTTTTAAAAATGTAGATCTTAAGTGTAAACTAGAATGTCTTCCACTCAGTCTCATAAGTCTGCAAGAAGCATTGGTTCACCTTAGGTCAGAATCCACTTTTTAAAATGAACACTTCGCGGGTGCCTGGGTGACTCAGTTGGTTGAGCGACTGCTGTTGGCTCAGGTCATGATCCTGAAGTCCCAGGATCCAGTCACATTGGGCTCCCAGTTCCACGGGGTGTCTGCTTCTGCCTCTGACCTTCTCCCCTCTCATGCTCTCTCCCTCAAATAAATAAATAAAGATCTTTAAAAAATAAGGGCACCTCGGTGGCTCAGTGGGTTAAAGCCTCTGCCTTTGGCTCACGTCATGATCCCAGGATTCTGGGATTGAGCCCCCCCATCAGGCTCTCTGCTCAGGGGGAGCCTGCCTCCTCCTCTCTCTCTCTCTGCCTGCCTCTCTGCCTACTTGTCTATCAAATAAATAAATAAAAGTCTTTTTTTTTTAATGAATAAAAAAAATAAAGATGAACACTTCGCAATTGATTGTGAAGGTTATGTGTAAAATTTTTGCCATCGATTGACAGATGAAAGGAAGATTTGAACTCTGATGTCAGATACACTTGGTTTCAAGTCCTGGCTGTGGCCATGGTTTTGGCTAAATGACCTCAGCTCTCTAGGTTTCAGTTTCATCATCTGTAAAATGGGGCCAGTTGTAGCCTTGCAGTCAGGATGAAGTGAATTGCTGCTGCAGTGACCTGGCGCACAATAGGTGTTCTCTAAGGAATAGCTTTGATTACTGTTTTCAGCACAGTCTGTAGCTTGCCCACTGCTAACAGTCCTTCCTAGGTGCAGATAAAGGAAGGAGAGCAAAAAGGGAGGGGTTAAGTTGATGCTTTGCTTACGGGCAGATAATGTCTGACACTTTTCTTGCCATGCCTCTGGTGTTGTAACTCCATCTATTTTTACCCTGATGGAGCCACCAGCCCCAAAGTCTCTTCCTCCTGACCATGAGCTCTGTGCTGAGCCTCTGCTCCTTCTCATGACTCTAACTCTCCCCTTTTCTGTCTGCCCTTCTTGGGGACTCTCAGAATGATGCCTCAAACTCCCAGGTTTTTAACCCTGGTAAGCTGTAACCTGGTTTTCTCTTAAAGATACCGCTTCAAAAAAAAACCTGTAATCAGGGACTGTTCATTTTCTTCCAAATCTTGAAACCAGAAAATGGATCTGTATTTCTCTTCTGCCGCTTTGATGCACTGCCATCCAGGACTAGTGTTCCTGAAGCACATGCCATCTCCTTGGACTACTTTATACTGTTCTGGGTGCTACTGGACATTCCCCCAGATGTTGGCAACTGATACTTTGTTCTCCACCAGCAACCTAGGTGACTCTTCTTACATAGGTGAATTTCCTAAAATTCTGGTCCTTGTCCTGATTTGACTTGTGTAGCTGCTGAATGTAGTAGAAAGAGGCTTTGAGTCAAATCTGAATTTGAAACTACCCCTTGCTGAGTGATCTAGGGTATTTCCTCATCTATAAACATCAAGACAGTGCAACTTTGCAAAGTTTAGGTGCTCTTTAAATGGACTGCTGTGAAGTGCCTGGTGGTAGGTGGAAGAATGCTTAGTAAATGTTTGCTTTTGGGGCGCCTGGATGGCTTAGTGGGTTAATCCTCTGCCTTTGGCTCAGGTCATGATCTCAGGGTCCTGGGATCGAGCCCCGAATCAGGCTCTCTGCTCAGCAGAGAACCTGCTTCCTCTTCTTTCTCTCTCTGCCTGCCTCTGCCTACTTGTGATCTTTGTCTGTCAAATAAATAAATAAAATCTTTTAAAAAAAATGTTTGCCTTCTTCGCTCCTGTCCAGCAGTGCTGTGCTTTGAGGTTAGCCTTCTGTTGTGAACTGCTTCACCCTCAAGACTCCAGAACCAAACCCTTACTGACCACATCCTTTAGTGCTCTGGCTCCACTGTCCCTACACTGCCCATAAGGCCTTTCTGTCCCTCTCCACACCTCTCAATTCTCCCTACTAGAATTCTGCCCCTCTCCACTACAATTCAGTGCTGTCATAATTCCCAGAATTATTTTTTTTTAAGATTTTTTTTTATTTATTTGTCAGAGAGATAGAGGGCACAGGCAGGAACTCTGGTAGAGGCAGAGGGAGAATCAGGCTCCCCGCAGAGTAAGGAGCCCGATGTGGGAATCGATCCCAGGATGCTGGGATCATGGCCTGAGCCAAAGGCAGCCGCTCAACCGACTGAGCCACCCAGACATCCCGCAATTCCCAGAATTAAATGAACCATTTGATCTCTCTCCTCTTGTTCCTTAAGTTGCAAAGTCCTAGCTTATATATCACAGTAAACTGAGGAGCCTTGGTTTGGTGCCCACTTCTGTGCTCCAGCTCTAGGAAACTCCCCATGTGTTTCTGCCTCATAAGCATTGCTCTACTGTGTCCCCTTTCTCAAATCCAAGCCCTGCTGCATCCTCTTCACTCTAAGTCCACTGCTAAACAGCCTACTCCTGAGAAATTCAAGTTCTTGTCACAGAACTCCATCCTCTTTTTCACTTCCAAATGGTTCTGTGTTGTTACCTGTTTCCTCTCTTTTCTGTCTTGTGGATCTGTTTTCTCTTGAATGAGATATAACTTACGCACGATAAAATCCCCAAATCTTAAATCCACAACTTGATAACATTTTACTTTTATGTGTATACCAAAATTAAGATGCAATATATTTAATAACTCTAGAAAGTTACCTTGTATGTCTATAGCTCCTCAGAGACAACCACTGTTCTGGCTTCTTTTACCATAGAAGTTTTGCTTGTTCTTAAACTTCATGTGAATGGACTCACTGTGTGTGTGTGTGATTTTATAATTTGTTTTTGTTTTTTTAGAGCGCATGAGTTGGGGTGGGGGGAGAGGAGGGAAGGGAAGAGGGAGAAAGAGAATCATAAGCAGGCTCCACACCCAGCAGAACCCAACACAGGGCTTGACCTCATGATCCAGAGATCATGACCTGAGCTGAAATGAAGAGTTAGATGCTTAACCCACTGAGCGACCCAGGTGTTCCTGTTGTATGTGTGTGTGTTTTCTTTAAATTAATTAATCTTCACACCCAACATGGGGCTTGAACTCACAACCCTGAGATCAAGTCACTGAGATGACTGAGCCAGCCAGGTGCCCCATCAATTGTTTTCTTTATTCAAGTATTCCTATTCATGATAGGAAGTTTAGGAAGTGCAAAGGAGCAATTAAAAAAAAACAACTTTATAATACCACATTTCCAGAGTTATCTATCGTTAATATTTCAGTCTATGTCTTCCCAGACTTTACCTGTTAAAAACTTTTTCTTCTACAAAAATGGGATGGCATTATAAATACTATATTATCTCAATTTCACATCTTCTATATATTTTTAAATGACTGCGACATTTCACTGAATGGATGTGCCATAAACTATAAACTAATAAAAATCCTCTTATGACATTTTAGGTTGTTCAACTTGGGGTTTTTTTGTTGCCTTTTTTTTTTTTTTTTTTGCTTTTCTATGTACAACTTAATAAACATCCATGTAGTGATAAATGTTCACATCCATGCTTGTTTTCTCAGGGGAAAAAAGAAATCAAAGTGAAATTACTGAGTCACAAAAGGATGGAATTTTGCTTTTTTAAATGATTGATTTCCAAATTGTAGTGCAGAAAAGCTTATATTTCTGCCAACAGTGTGTGCTCAGTCTCCCATTTGTGTTATCATTGCTAGAACCTTTACTAACAACTATCCCCTTTTCAATCACTTGAGTCTCGTTTCATGTTCCATTTATAAATGTTTGGCATCTCCTCCCTTGCAAAACCTTACACTTACCCACAAGTTACCATCCTACCTCCTTTCCTGCCAAGAAGGCAGCCTCCATTTCTTTCTTAACCTCCTTTTGATTGAACTTCCATCCCCACTAACCATCTCTTATGGTCAGCTATAACCTCCTAATTGATCTCTTACAAGTTCTCTGTAAATGTAAAAGTTCCCCAGTTGGTACCTGATACAGAGTCAAGTATCCCCTAGTTTCTGGCCCACAGATTGGGGGTCAGATTATGTGAACTAGGTTAGGGAATCACACTTTATCCTGAGGGCCATTGAGGGGCTTTAAAAGGGAGAGACATCAGATTTGGGTGTTAGAAAGCTGATTCTGTCACTGGGGAGACTGAATGGGAGGGAGCCAGGACTAAGAGGTGATATGATAGAGTCCTGGATCAGGAATGATTTGGGAATGGTGGGGTGTTAATGATGGAAATGAAGAACTATTTAGAAAGCACAATGACCAGGGAGGACCTGGAAGCTGATAAGATATGGAAGGTGATGGAGTGAGAAATTGAGGGTGATGTCCAGGATCTGACGACTGCATTTAGGAACAGACAGTCCCTGGTGACTTTCACAGGTGCTACTTCAGGGGAGAACAGTATCGGAAGGTAGAAATAATGAATGGGAGATGAAGTGGAAAGATGAAGTGTAGGCAGCTCTTGGGAAATTTGTCGGTGGAAGGTATTGGAGGAAATAGAAAAGGCCAGAGAGGAACTATGAGTGAGAAAAGGTCATTTGTTTTAAGGTGGGAGAGACTTCACTATGTGTAAATGTTAAAAGCAATGAGATTTTAGAGAGGTTGAAGATGCACAGAGAGAGGATAACAGAAAGATGCCCCTGGGGTGGTGGAAGGGTTGGCCTTAGGAGGAAGGGTGGGAACAGAAGTCAGGGTATTTGTAGATTTGAAGGCAAAAAGTTGAGAGTGTCTGCATGTGATGGCCTCTGTTCTGTCAGGTTGTGGGGGTTGATGAGCTCAGAGATCTAAGAAGACTGAAGATTTGAAATAGCCATTTTAGAGAGCAGGCCCAAGTATAGAAAGACTTCAGTGGCTTTCTGGAAAAACTGAGAGCCCAGATGAGACTGAGACCAGAATACATAGTAGGGAAAGACATGAAAAGCCAGGCCCTGTCACCAGTCTATTTCCTTCCTGTTGCCAGTTTTCTTTCTGAGAACGGGTCACAGGCGGGTATTCAGTTTTCAGCACCACCTTTGTCCCAGGTCAAAGTCCAGCTCCTCAGCCAGGAACTGGAGACTTCAACTCTGGGCCCTTGCAGAACTTCACAGCTTTGTTTTTTCTGTTCTTCCTCATTGCCACACTAACTAACCATTATGGATCTCTTGGTTGTTCCCTAAACATACCGTGCATTTCCTGCCTAAAGGTAAACTAACACAACTGGCACTCAAGAGAAATGGTTTAAAAGACATGCTGTCAATTCCTCAAACTCTTCTGGTGGCCAGTAGGCAGTGCCTAGACCACGTGATTCTGGTCTTCCAGAATCCTATTTATAAGACTCTGGCTTACTATAACACTGGTACTAGCAAGGAGAGTAGATATAAATCATGATTAGCATGGTATACCAATTTAGGAACACAGTAACTGTATACACCTGAATATTTTCAGGTAGTCCTTACCTTTTGGTGCCTATATTAGAGATCTTTAGTTGCAAGTAACAAACAGGAAACCCGCTGTAGCTAATTTAAGGAAAAAAACTGATGTGTTGAAAGACGATGGGGTAGGTCCCAGAACTGAAAGTCAAATCACAGAAAGGGTGAGGTCCAGGTTTCAGCAGGGGTGGTTTTTGGGGAGGGTGTTGTCAGAGGTAGAAGATACCCTTGGGAAGTCAGGACTCCCGCCTTTGGGAGGGAGGAACATAATCGGCAAGTAGATTGGGATTTCTGTGCTTAGTTGCACCCCATATATGGCAGGGCCTTTTTAAAAATTGCAGAAAAGTATAACAAAGATAATAACCCTTATTAACATTCCTACTGCCCCAAATTATTAATATCTCGGCATATTTGCTTCAAGCTTTTTTTTTTTTTCCTGGATATACTTTGGTTAAAATTGCATCAAATCTTTATACATTTGCTAAAATAAATCCCTTCATGCTCAGCAGATGTGGCTAATTTCTGGCTGAGCAACCTGCCATTGTGTTGCACACTGACCGGCAGTGAGCCCTCTGTTATTCGGAGGCCTTTCCCAGTGTGTACTTCTCTGTCAGAGACTTGATCTGAGGTTGAAATTACTGCAGAGGCAATGAGTTTGCCTCAGCTTGTCAGAGCCGTGGAGGCCAGGGAGGGGATGGTTCGAGGAATCATCATTCAGAAAGATCGTTGGATACGGAACAGATAACAGTTAATTTACTACGCTGGGACGATGGAAAGAAAGAGAGGGCAGGGCTTGGGCAGACACCTGGGCCCTGGGACTGGGGTTAACTTCCCACATGCTTTCCCTCCCAGCAGCTTATTTGTTCACTTATTGCCCTTTTGCTAGGATCTGGGAACATGGTGACTGTGATGGCCCTTGGTCTAGTGAAGCAGAGACATGGGCAGCCAGCTGGATTGATCATAACAGGTGAGACATGTGGGGAAAAGCTGTCTGCATGGTGGGCTGTGGAAGCAGAGTAGAAGTGTGGCCTGCTCTGGTTTGAGGGAGGAGGGATCTGGGGAAGCTCACTTGAGAAGAGGCATTCAAACTGGACTTTGGGAAAGGAGCATGCTTACCAGGAAAAGTTACGGCATTTGAGGCTACATAGTGTGGTTCAATGGCAAAGGCTGCAGGGGTGGGTAGACTGACCTGGGCTTGATCCCTTGATCCCAGCTGTGCTGTATATTGGCTCTGGGATCTTTGGCAAGTCCTCTCCCATCTCTGGACCTCCCTTTCCTCAGCAGGAACTATGAGGGAGGTAGTAACAGTTTTACAGTAAAGAAAACAGAAGGACTCCATGAGGAATAACTCGGCAGTATGGTAGGCACTTATGACATGTTAATGGTCTTCCAAGCAGGGGGACCAACATGCACAACATGGGTGAAAACAGGATGTTGGGGAAACCATGAGAACCTGGTTTGACTTGAAGGAAGACTTGAAGGATGGAGGGGAGACGAGATTGTGATAATAGTTCTTCTACTGCCTCCATTCCCTCCCACAGGGAAGCTGGAGAGGCAGGTGAAAGGAGGAAAAGACAAGAATGGAACCCCATTTCTTTGACATCACCCATCTTCCAGTGAAATGACAAAGGGGATTTATCTTCAGGGCTGCAATCAGTCTGACTTTAGTTTCTCCATTCATAAAAAAAGGAAAAGAGGAGACAACATTCCTTCTGTGGCTGTCATCTCCAAGAACCCCATTAGGGACAGACGACTTCCATTTTCTGTTGCATCCAAGGAGGCTGTAAGGTGGCAGTGGAGCATGGAGGCGGGGGGAAAACAGATTGAAGACCTCTGTTTAGGGTTTTTCAAAAGTGGGTTTTCTGACTTGGAGAATGCAGGAGTGGAAAGACTACCAGATTATCCTGATTCTCCCATTTTCTACGTGGGCCTAAGGCTAGCCTGGGGCCTCTCTGAGCTACAACTCCTCCTGCGGGAAACCAAAGATGATAATGCCTCAATTCAGGGAGCTGAAGAGCAAATGAAACACTATGGTTTGTAAGGCCCTCTGGGGCCTGGCCCCTGACCACCTCTTCAAATCCATCTCTTCAACTTCACCCTGTGCTCTTGCCCGAACTCATTCTCACCTCTGGGCCTCTGCATGTTCTGTTCCCTCCTTCTGGAATGCTTTTATCCTTGCTAGGTAGCTCCTTTTCATCATTCAGGCCTCACTGATCTCAATGTCACCTCTGGGAGACTGCCCCATTTTCATGACCCTTGTGATAATCTGAAGTTATTCTTTACTTCTATATCGTCTGTCTCTCCTGGAATGCCAGCTTCCTGGAGGCAGGAACTTTGTCTCATTCACTGGAGTTCCCCCACTGTCTAGAACAGTGCATGGCTTTGGGCAGAAACACTCAGCCAGTTCTGTTGAATGACTTTATTTAGCACAAACAACATGCAAAGCAACCTACAAGATGCTGAGGACTTGGTGGCAGTTAAACTGCCCTTATAGAGTATGTAGGCTTTTACACCTGTGCCCAGAGAAGAACCATGAAAGTCTTTCCCTTCAGCATACAGGCTGAGTTCAAAGGGTGCTGAGGCACCACAGCCAAAGGGGTGAGAAAGTATCTGTTCCTGGAGCTCCACCTTCCTCCCTCCGAGGACCTGTGGTGTGCACCCCTTGGTGAGATGTTACCATTTCTACCAACCGTTATTAAAGTAAAGACACATTTGACTGCCCCTTCATTAATTCCTCAAGAAATGGTTACCATGGGTCAGGCATAGTTGTAGTTGCTGGCAGGCAGAGCTTCTGATAGAACAGCATGGTAACCAGAATGAACTTCTACCCACCCCCAACCCCGCAACACTGCCACACCTTTAAGTAACAGAACTACAGTCCAAAGACTTTTTAGAATAAGATTTTAATAGGATTTTTTAAAAATATCTTATTTTTTTAAGTAAGTCCTATGCCCAAAGTGAGGCTTGAACTCACGACCCTGAGTTCCAAAGTCACATGCTCTACCTACTGAGCCATCCAAGAGTCCCAAGATGATAGGATTTAGTAAAAGAAATTTTTTTATTTGAGTATCGTTGACATGCCACATTACATTAGTTTCAGGTGTACAGCTTAGTGATTTAATAAGTTTATCCATTATGCTATGTTCACTACAAGTGTAGCTGGTGTCACCAGATGATGCCATTACAATTATCATTGACTATATTCCCTATGCTGAGCCTTCTATTCCCATGACTTATTCTATAATGAGAAGCCTGTATCTCCCACTCCTCTGCACCCATTTTGCTCATCCTCCCACGTACCTCCCCTATGGCAACCATCAGTTTGTTCTCTGTATTTATATGTCTGATTCTGCTTTTGTTTAATAATTTTTTTTTTTAGATTCCACTTATGAGTGGAAACGTTTGGTATTTGTCTTTCTCAGTCTGACTTATTTCACTTAGTATAATACCTTCTAGGTTTCCCACAGTTGGCTGTACACTTCCTTACATTCCCACCAGTAGTTGCTTTTTCTCCACATCCATGCCAATACTTGTTGTTTCTTGTCATTTTGATTTTGGCCATTCTGACAGGTGTGAAGTGATACCTCATTGTAGTTTTATTTATTTATTTATTTTAAAGATTCTATTTATTTATTTGACAGACAGAGATCACAGGCAGGCAGAGAGGCAGGCAGAGGAGGGGCGGAAGCAGGCTCCCCGCTGAGCAGAGACACCCCCCCCCATGTGGGGCTCAATCTCAGGACCCTGAGACCATGACCCCAGCCAAAGGCAGAGGCTTTAACCCACTGAGCCACCCAGGTGCCCCCTCATTGTAGTTTTAATCTGCATTTCCTTGATGATTAGTGATGTTGAGTTGAGCATCTTCTCATGTGTTTGTGTCTATCTCTATGTCATCTTTGGGAAAGTGTGTATTCAGGTCCTTTGCCCATTTTTAAATCATAGATTGGCTTTTTTGGTGATGAGTTGTATACGTTCTTTATATATTTTGGAATTTAACCCCTTACCAGATGTATAATTTGCAGGTATCTTCTCCCATTCTGTAGGTTGTCTTTTTGTTTTGTTGATTGTTTCTTCTGCAATACTAAAGCTTTTTATTTTTATGTGGTCTCAATAGTTTTATTTTTGCTTTTGTTTCCCTTGCTTCGGGAGACACATCTAGAAAAGTGTTGCTACAGCTGATGTCAGAGAAATTACTGTCTGTACTCTCTTCTAGGATTTTTATGGTTTTAGGTCTCATATTTAGGCCTTGAATCCATTTCAAGTTTATTTTTGTGCATAGTTTTAGTGGTCTAGTTCCATTCTTTTACATGTAGCTGTCCAGTTTTCCCAACACCAATTTATTAAAGAGTGTCTTTTTCCTATGTGTATTCTTGCCTTCTTTGTCATAGATTAACTAACCATATAATTGTGGGTTTATGTCTGGGGTCTTTGTTTCGTGGATCTATGTGTCTATTTTTGTGCTAGTGCCATACTGTTTTCATTACTGCAGCTTTGTAGTAGTATGTCTTGAAATCTGGTATTGGGATACTTCCAGCTTTGTTCTTCTTAATCAAGTTTTCTGTAGTTCTTCTGTAGTTTCCATACAAATTTTAGTATTTTTTGTTCTAGTTCGTTGAAAATGCTGTTGGTATTTAGATAGGGATTGCACTGAATCTGTAGCTTGCTTTGGGTAATACGGAAATTTTAACATTATTAATTCTTCCAAACAATTAGCATGGAGCATCTTTCCATTTGTTTGTGTCATCTTCAGTTTTTTTCATTAGTGTTTTATAGTTTTCAGTGTATAGTTCTTTCACCTCTTTGGTTAATTATTCCTAGGTATTTTATTCTTTTTGGTACAACTGGAAATAGGATTTTTTTTTATTTCTCTTTCAGCCACTTCATTATTAGTGTATGGAAACACTACCAATTTCTGGGTATTAATTTTGTATCCTGCCACTTAATTCTTTTATTACTTTTAGAGTTTTTTATTTTTTATTTTTATTTATTAGTTAGAGAGGTAGAGAGAGCACAGGCAGACAGAGAGGCAGGCAGAGGCAGAGGGAGAAGCAGGCTCCCTGCTGAGCAAGGAGCCCGATGTGGGACTCGATCCCAGGACGCTGGGATCATGATCCGAGCCGAAGGCAGCCGCTTAACCAACTGAGCCACCCAGGCGTCCCTCTTTTATTACTTTTAATAGTTTTTGGTGGAGTCATTAGTATTTTCTGTGTATAGTACAAAAATGATAGGATTTTAATCTGATTCATAATGTCAGCCTTTATCCAATTTCCCAAAGGCTTTAAAAAAATTTTTAAATTTGAAATATAAATTTATAGGAACTTATAAAAATATTACAAAAATGTCTTATGTAACCCAATGAGTATATCTTTTTATGTATGTATATATGTATGTATGTATTCTTATTTTTAAAGATTTTATTAATTTATTTGACAGAAAAAGATCACAAGTAGGCAGAGAGGCAGGCAGAGAGAGAGGGAGAAGCAGGCTCCCTGCTGAGCAGAAAGCCTGATGCTGGGCTCGATCCCAGGACCCCGAGATTATGACCTGAACCGAAGGCAGATGCTTAACTGACTGAGCCACCCAGGCGCCCCACCAATAATAACATTTTGCATAAAACCAGAAAATTGAGGGGCGCCTGGGTGGCTCAGTTGGTTGAGCGACTGCCTTCAGCTCAGGTCATGATCCTGGAGACCCGGGATCGAGTCCCACATCGGGCTCCCAGCTCCATGGGGAGTCTGCTTCTCCCTCTGGCCTTCTCCTCGCTCATGCTCTCTCTCACTGTCTCTCTCTTAAATAAATAAAATATTAAAAAAAAAACCCCAGAAAATTGACATTGATATAATCCAGTTTTCACCAGTTTTACATCCACCCGTTTGTATTTGTAGTTGTCAATTTCATTACTTATATAAATTCATGTAACCACACCATAATCAAGATACAGAATCACTACATTGCCACAAAGATCTTACCCTGCTACCCCTTTATAGTCACACACACACACACACACACACTCTTGTTCCATCATCCCTGACCCCTAGCAACCACTAATCTATTCTCCATCTCTCTCCTAATATTGATTATATATCTATATCTATATATATATACATATATATATCTCCTTTGTGATTGGCTTTTTTCACTCACCATAGTTGCCTTAAGATCCATCCAAGTTGTTGCTTGTATCAATAGTTAGTTCTTTATTTTCAAGTGAGCTCTACACCAAATGTGGGGTTTGAACTCATGACCTTAAGAGTTGCATGCTCACTGACTGAGCCAGCCAGGCGCCCCTAGTTTGTCCCTTTTTGTTGCTAAGTAGTATTCTGTGATCTGGATAGATCACAATTCAACCATTTGCTTACTGAGGACGTGTACATTGTTCTCTCTTTGGGGTGATTACGAGTAAAGCAGCTATGAACATTTATGTATGTGTTTTAGTGTGGACATATTTTCATTTTTCTGGGATAAATGCCCAGAGTGCTGGGTCATGTAGTAAGTATATGTTTAGTTTCAGAGGAACCTGCCAGGCTGTCCCCGTGGTGAAGCTGAGCAAAGAGGCCAAGCAGAGGCTGCAGCAGCCCTTCAAGGTGGGCCAGTTTGCCAGCCACTGGAGCCTTATTCCTCTCATGATTTGCCTGGGATTTAGGAGGGGTGCAGATCCTGGAATGGCTAAGCCAACCCTTTTTAGTTTACTCAGGGGATAAAAAACTATTTTGTCATCTGGATTTGGAAGCAGTTAATGGACAGGAACAACATGGAAGGTGTGTGTGCTGGCTGGGATAAAAGATGGGACATCCTTTAGATGCTCATCAGTTGAATGGTACAGGCTCTTCACAGATGCTTCAGTGGCAGAGTGGAACCTCTACTGACTTATGATAGATTGTATCAAAATAAGTGTTAAAAAAAACACAAAACTTGCCAGACTATATTCCAGAGTGGCTGTACTATTTAGTATTCCCATCTGCGATGTAGGAGAAATCGTTTCTCTGCATCCTCACCAGAATTTGATATTGACACTATTTATTAGTTTTGTTGTTTTTACAGGTATGTAATAATCTTACTGTGGTTGAATTTGCATTTCCCTAATAGCTTATGGTGGTGAACAAGTTAAATATCCTCTTTGTTTAATGTGTTCATGTCTTTTGCCCATATTCTCATTGGACTTTTATTGAGTTTTGAGAGTTCTTTATTTATCTGATATGAGTCATTTCTCACATATGTAACTTGCAAATTAAGTATTTAATTTCTGGTGAAGTCCAGTTTATTACTTTTCTCTTTTATGGATTGCTTTCAGTGTCATGTCTAAGATCTCTTCACTTCACTTCACTTCACTGTTCACCTAGTGAACATTTTCACTTGTTTTCTTCTAAAGCTTTTCCACTTTTATATTTTGTTTTTTGTGGGTTTTTTTAAGACTTTAATTTTTTGACAGACAGAGACCACAGGGAGGCGGGGAGGCAGGCAGAGAGAGAGAGAGGAGGAAGCAGGCTCCCCGCAGAGCAGAGAGCCCGATGCGGGGCTCGATCCCAGGACCCTGAGATCAAGACCTGAGCCAAAGGCAGAGGCTTTAAACCACTGAGCCACCCAGGCGCCCCTCCACTTTTATATTTTACCCTTATTTTTTTTAAAGACTTTATTGAGAGAGAGAGCGTGCACAAGCAAGGGGAGTAGCAGGTAGAGGAAGAGGGAGAAGCAGGCTCCCCACTGAGGGACTCGATCCCAGGACCCTGAGATCATGACCCGACCTGAAGGCAGATGCTTAACTGAATGAGCCACCCAGGTGCCCCTATGTTTTACCTTTAAATCTTTGATGTGTTTTGAGTTCATTTTTGTATTGTGACTTAAGTTTCTTTTTAGTTTTTCTAGTGGATGTTCAACTACGCCAGTATTATTTATTGAAAAGCCTATCTTTCATTGAATGCTCAAAAATTAGCTGGCCTTACTTATGCAGGTCTTTCTGGGATCTTTTTTCTGTTCCGTTGATCTACTTGTCTGTCCCTCTGCTATGTTGTCTTAATGCAGATCTACAATAACTCTTAAAATCAAGTATGGTGATTCTTCTCACTTTTTTTTTTTTTTTAAGATTTTTATTTATTTATTTGACAGAGATCACAAGTAGGCAGAGAGGCAGGCAGAGAGAGGAGGAGGGGAAGCAGATTCCCTGCTGAGCAGAGAGCCTGAGCTGAAGGCAGAGGCTTTAACCCACTGAGCCACCCAGGCACCCCTCTTCTCACTTTCTTCTTGTTTTTCAAAGTTATCTTAGCTACTTGTTTCTTTGCCTTTTCATATGAATTTTGAAGAATGTCAACTCACAAAAAAAACAAAACAAAACCTGCCAGAATTTTGATAGGAATCGCATTAAATCCATAGATCAATATGGGAAGAAATCACATCTTTACCTATTGCTGAGTCTTCTAATCCTAGAACATGACATGTTTCTCCATTTATATAGGTCTTTGATTTCTTTCATCCAGTGTTTATTAATTTTCAACACACAAATCTCATTTAGTTAGATTTAAGTTTCACCTTTTGAGTGACTCTAGTTTTAAATTTTGATTTTCATGTGTTCATTGCTACTATATAGACTATAATTAATTTTTGTATATTCATTTTGTGACCTATGACCTGATGAACTCATTTAGTTCCATTTTTATAGATTCCTTGGAATTTTCAAAATCTCCATGGGATTTTGATAATTTATAGGTTATCAGATTTAAAAATAGGGACAGTTTTCTTTTCAGTATCTATGTTTAATTTTATTTCCTTTTTTTTTTTTTTTTTGCCTTATCTTATTGTGCTGGCTAGGACTTCCAATATGATACTGAAAAGGAGTGGTGACGGTGGATATCCTTGCCTTGTCCTGATCTCAAGGGTGAGGCACCTAGCCTTTCACACCATTACATTGTTAGCTGTTGAGTTTTTTGTAGATGTTACTTACCAAGTTGAGGAAGTTATCTTATTTCTAGCTTGCTCAGAGTTGTTATCATGGATAAATGTCCAATTTTGCCAAGTTTCTTTTTTTAAATCAATTGATAAGATTATCAGCTTTCCCGTAAGTTTTTTTTAAATACTGGGAAAAGCTTAGAGACTTCCCTAGACTTCAGACTAGGGCCCTGGAACTCCGTCGCTATCACTGGTCTAGTCCAGTGTGCCCCCAGAGAATGCAATCTGAGCACTACATTTAGCCAGACAAGCCCAATGTAGCAATTGCTGCTCACAGTATCCATTTCTAGAGGCTTATAACGCTCATCAGCATAACCAAGGCTCAGAGAAGCCTTGTGGCATAGGCTCCTATTACCTTTAGTGTGGAACTTCCCAAACTTGTTTAACAGAGCCCTTCTTAACCCCCCTTATGCTCCCATAGCCTTGTCTCTGAAACACAGGGAACCACTCAACTAATTGTCCCTTATTTTGCAGTTGATCCAGAGGCTGAAAGAGAAGTGACCTGACCAAGGCTATAGACAGTGGCATCACACAGATACCAGGTCCTGGGTTTCCTGACCCCAACCCACTGCTCCTGCTCCAGACCATGTTGCTTTGACATGCTAACAATCAGCTGGTATTCTTGCAGCACCATACACCATCATGGTTAAGAGTTATGTAACTGTGTCACCAACCTGGTCCCCTGGGAGGTTCTCAGGCCCCTAGTCCCCACTGAGCCTGGAGATGAGGGACTTAAGTCCAGGTAGTCTTAGTAGTGCCTGGGGGTGGGAGGGTATGTAATGCAAGTGTGGCTGATAACGCTGGTGTAGCTCCCTGATATGGTAATGAATGGCTCAGAGATGCACCCACAATCCAAACTGGGTCTAACAAGAATCCATCCCAGAAATAACATTAGAATTCCAGGAAAAAATGGTTTTCCCATGGAATGATGCTAAACTAGAAGACACTGAACTAGAGCTGCCAAGAACCACCACACAGAAGCAGCTCCCTCAAAACAAAATTGTAAAATGAAGGAGACCTTGGTTTATAACATGCCCGAGCCCAATCCAGTCATGTCTGAGGCAGAACCTACCTCCAGAATTGAAATGAGAGACCAACAAGTGATGGTTGTCTAAAACCAGTTTCATGGAATCCTGCCACTTGCCAACAGAATCCTGCCTCATTTGAGTGTGAAGCAGATGGCCCAGAGTGTCATCACTAACCTGGCTTGGCAGACCCTCTTGATCAGGAGCTATCCCCAAGGTGCCACAGCAGAGAACAGTCATTTCTGCCTACCTCATCCCTATCCCCTACCCACTCTCAGACTGACATTACTCCCACTTCCCATAGAAAGAACACAGGTAGCCAAAGGCAGCTTGGGCAATACTTGATATACATCATACATTTATTAGTGAATATCCCTCTGAAATCAGCAACAATATTAAAAAAAATAATGATTGCACTACTTGGTCAAGCAGAACTAGCAACTTTCATTTTAAAAAAAGTACAAATCTGTTAAAAATTTCAATCAGTATACACATATATATAATACAACATACTAGTTATGTTAAATGCTACAAACCAATGTGAATCCAATGGAATGGAAAAAACCACACATTTAAGCTTTAAGAACCATTTTTTTTCTCTATATATTAGCATTTTCTCAAATACATACATGGGAAAAATGAGGTAACTGTAAAATGTGCAAGGAACAGGGCCCCCCAAATTACATGTATTTATATATATATATATGTAATTATATATATATATATACATACATATATATATATATATAAAAAACACCTTTCTAACACAGAACACAGGTGCTGGGCCCAGCCAGGGCTGGGGGATGGTGCCCACTGTCATGCCTAGGCCAGAAGTTGGTAAATAAAAGAGTAAACAATGACAAGCCCCCACCACAGGAAATCATTGGTAACATGGCATCTATAGCAAGGTCGGCAAATCACAAACATCCTAAATAATTGTTTTATAAATCTTTTTTTTAATGATTTTTTTTTTTAAATGTTGTGTTCCCCCCCCACCCAGAGCTGCTCGTCGGAATGACTGCTACAGCCAACATACAACCCGTGAGCCTGTTTCCGCCCGCCCCAGGAACCTTGAGGATCTGGAAAACCTTTTGTCGGGGTGGGAGAGGGAGGGAGGGTTTGGAGAGGGTTCTCTGTAAAACACATGGGGTTTCAACACTGCTATAAATATAGAAACATCACCTGGAGTTATATACAGTAAGACTTTGGGTTCTCCACGGGGGGTGGGGCCAGGCTGATGGGGCCCCATGGCAGGCTGAGGGGAGGCAGGGAGCCAGGGCCGCTGCGGGGAGAACGAGGGTGGTTGGAGCATCCCTGAGGCAGCAGGCGCCAGGGGCTGCCTGCTAGGATGTGCCGGCCCCACACGCGGTTCGTTCGGGGCAGCAACCCCAGCTGGGGGTAGGACAGGAAAGGAATGGGACTAGGGAAAGAGAAGGTGGGAGCTCAGCCAGACCCTACCGGGGACCTCCTCCAGACCTTGGAGGGCAGGGCTCAGGCTGGGAGGGGACCCCTGGAGGTGGGGTCCACGCCCTCCCTGGTCCCTGTCCTCCTGGGACTTCCTTGGAGGAGACTTGCCCCATCAGGTGGGAGAGGGGCCCTGGCTGGAGGGAGAAATGCCCTGAAAAGCGTACGGTCCCGGTAGGCTCTGGGGACGTGTGCAGTACAGTGCATGGCAGTTATCAGCTGAGCACAGACCACCCCCCAACCCCAGCCCTGACTGCCAGCCGCCCAGCCCAGCCCCAGCCGCACACATGCATGCAGACCAGGCGGCACCACCAGACCATTCCCAGCCCCCTGGGCGCTTGGTCCTGGTTGGTCCCTATATCCCCCATTAAACCAAAAGGAAACAAATTATTTAAAAATCCACACCCCCAAATCCTACACGCGATTTTGGGCCAAATGAATAAACAAAAACTGCTGCTCCTCACGTTCATGCAAAACAACAGAAAGGGGAGATTGGGCATGTGTCTGGCTGCCGTCACTGCCAGGAAGGGGTGGCCGCCAGGAACACAGGAGGTCACGTCTCCCCTGCATGACCCGGGCCCCCTCAGGTCACAGGCCACCCCAGCTCAGGGCCTGTCTCCCATCTGCTCAGGAGGTTGGCTCTGATAACCTCCAGCCTGGGGGTGGGCTGGAATGTTGTGACTGGGGTGAGGGTCCTTGAGGGAGCCAACCTTCACAGCAGCCTGGGTAGGGCTGCCTGCCTGAGTCTGTCTGGGGTGAAGGCAGGAGGACCCAGGCCTGGGGCTCAGGAAATGGCCTCATGCTACTCTCTGTCTGCTCGCCTATCAGTGCCACCCAGTCAGACAGCATACCATTCAGTGCAAGAGACCAGGCAACCTAGGATGGAGCCCCCTTTGCCCATTCTGGGGCTGAGGATCTCCCCCAGCTGAACTTGGCGTGGAGGGGATATGGACTCCTGGCTCCCAGGGCTGGCAGGAATAGGAGACAGACTTCAGGGCAAACAGGAGGGAGACTGAGTAAGGGAAACTCAGGCAGCTCCGTGGTGGGCAGACTGGCAGGCAGATTGGGGCAGGAGTCTTTGGAGCTTGGCAAATGCAGGGGCTTATTGCAGGGGCGTCTCTCGGGGCTGACCTGGCACCAGCTCTGGAGATGCAGGTGGGAGTGACGGGGCAGGCCTGGGCCACTCCCTCCCCGTCCTCCCCAGGTCCCCCCAACCCGAGCTTCCAGAGCTTCGGGCAGGGTTATCCTGGGCGGCTGTGGGCCTCACTCAGCCTCCCTGGGCACCTCGGAGGCATCGGCCCGGCAAATGGGACACGTCCGGTTAGCCTGGGGGAGCAGCCACACATCAGGCTCCACTCTTGCCTGTCGCCCACCCCAGCTGGGTCTATTCTGCCTCTGGGACTTGACCCCTGAACAGAGCCTGAACTTCTAGATGATGACAAGAAGGGAAACCCTCCAACGTCCACCCCCCTCCCTTACCACATGATGAACATCTGGAATCTGGCCTGGGTTGCATTACCTTTAACCACTTGTCAACACATTTGGTGTGGAACTCATGGTTGCAGGGGAGGACTCGCAGCAGCTGCCGTGCCTCGAAGTCACTGAAGCAGACAACACACCTGGGAGGAGGCACAGAGCGTCACTGATGGCAGGGGGAGGCTCATCACATAGCACAAAACCCCTGGAGGAAGGTGTCCCCTTGTAGTCTCCCTGTGCTCACAGAGGGGCAGGAGATAGGGGCACAGCACTCACAGTGTCTGCTCTGACTGATGGCTGTCTGGGTTAAAGCGGTACGATGGGAGCTGCTCGATGTCCGCTTTGGTGAGGCCTCGGGGCTTGGCATCTCCTAGCCGCTCTGCCAGGTTCAGGAGGGCCTGTATCCAGGCAGGAGGGGAAGGTCATTAATGCTTAGGGCTGGAGGTCCCCCAGGCTCCCACCTCCCAGGACAGTGTTCCACGGGACCTCATAGTTCTCCATCTCCACGTCATCCACATCGAGATCCAGGCTGATGGTGGGCCCCATTGCTGTTGGTGACATTGGCAGCATCGAGCTAGGGGAGGGGGAGACAGGTGTGGGGGGCCCAGGGTCAAGGTCAGTAGGTGTATGGGGTGCAGAGCTTGCTCCCGACTCCCTCCGTGAAACAAAGCCCAGAGCTCTGCACCATTCACACCAGGAACTCCAGTGTTTGTCCCAGGACATTGTAGGAGGGCCAGGAACCCAGCTGGTGAGTGTTGAGAATGTGTGTGGTTTGGTGGGGATGCCAGATGGCTTTAGAGGCCCCAGGCACCCTATGAGGCTTTGTTTGGGTTCAACAACTGGAGGCCCCAGGAGACCAGAGCACCATGGCTCTGAGGCAGATGTGCTGGTACTTACAGGAAGTAGGGCAGGAAGCTGGGGTAATACGGTGGCGGGGGCGGCGGTGGGGGTGGCGGGGGTAGCGGCTGTTGCAGGCGGTATCTCTGAGTGCTCAGCCTCCGTGGCATCACGTGGGAATATGGCTATGAGAGGGGTGCCAGGTGCAGGTCAGCCCAGCAGGCCTGTCTCCTGATCACCCTAGAGTCTGGCTGGGGATGGTACTTACCACACCGAAGGACAGCTCCTGGTGCAGTGGATCGTGGGGCAGGTAGTGCAGGGGCACAGATGGGGACAGGGCTGGGCCTGGGGCAGAGGTGGAGTAGGTGAAGCTCCCCAATGGGTGCTGGTCCCCCCGCAGGTCCACATCGTTGTCAAGCCGCTGTAGAGGCTGGAAGAAGCAAGGGGGGCAGGGAGGGCAGCCAGACTCAGTAACAAGGGAAGCCCTGGCCCCCATGCCATCCCCTAGAGCATGAAACCCATTGCCCAGACTCACCATCCGTGGGTGCTGGGCCTGCAGAGATACAAACTGCCCCAGAGGTGCCATGTGGGCAGGCTGGGGGTGTGGGGCTGGCGGTGGGGGATGCAGGATGTAGTGGTCACTGGAGATGAGGTGAGGGTAGGCCTGATAGGGCACGGGGAGCTGCTGCATGGTACACGCCTGGATCAGCTGCCAAGAGAGGGAGGGGGTAGGGGGCTACAGAATGTTCTAGGCTCTGGGTTGCGCCTATGCCTGGGCCAAGGGCCAGGGGCCATTCCACCCATTGAGAGGTGACCTCACTGAAGCCTTCTGGCCCCTCCTA
The DNA here is from genome assembly GCA_003697995.1 of Taxidea taxus jeffersonii. Lineage (NCBI taxonomy): Eukaryota > Metazoa > Chordata > Mammalia > Carnivora > Mustelidae > Taxidea > Taxidea taxus. The sequence continues at coordinate 5,839 of RCUC01163288.1, read as the reverse complement.
CCCCTGCCAGAGGCCACACAGACAGGACACTGAACTTTTTTTTTTTTTTACTAAACTCTTTTAAGGCCCACAGTTACAATCCCAAACCATAAGGTGGGCACTGGGATGAGGAAGGTCCCTGAACCCAGAGGTGCTCTCTCACTATCCACGAATGTACACATGCTTTGCTACGCAGGCTGGAAGCGTGGAGCTGGGTAGGCGCTCTGATAGTGTGGATGAGTGTCATAAGCTCAGTTTGCATTTGCTGCTGGCCTATGTCTGGGGCTTTCAAGTGGGGATGGGGCAGGAGGTGGAGGCATTCACTCACCGGGGGCGGGAGGCAGCAGAGGGGGTAGTGCTGCCCACTGAACATCACGGAGCATGCTGGGAGCTGCTGGGCACTGCAGCCAGGGATGTGTTGGCTTGTAGGCAAGGGGAAGCCTTGGGTTGTCACTGTTGTGACTGTGTAAGACAGAGGGACAGGTCCCTGGTGCACCTATGGGCAGAGAGAAACCTGAGAAGTGTAGGGAGGAAACAGCCATGTTGCTGCCCCAAAGCCCTGCTGGGCCACCTCCCTTCCCTTCTCTAGCTGGGGCCTACCTAGGTACCCACCTGCCGGTACTCCTTGTCCCAAGCCCTAGAGGGCAGAGAGAACCCTCTGAGAACCTGGGAGGGGCTTCCAACTCTACCACTCACCCACTCTGTAGTCCCAAGGAAGGCCCTTCCCTTCTCTGGGCCTTAATTTACCAACCTGTAAAACAGGGCTAATAATGGCTCACTGAACATGCAATGAGTTAAGCAAGGGGAAATCAGGGTTCTGCTACCTCTGGTCCTCAGACAGGCTTGCCAGAGGCTGGTGGGGGAAGGGCCAGAGGGTGCAGAAATGGAGGTGATGGTTATTCTGCCTACCTGCTCGTGGAGATCAACCATGAACGGGCTCTGTTGGGAGGCTTGGTGCAGCATTCGGGGGCTCCTGCCGGCAGGAGCCGAGGCTCGGTGCTCCTCTACAGGGAGGTGTGGTGGTCGGGGTGGTGGCTGCTGGGAGGGTAAGCGCTCATCCTGGGCAGGCAGGCTAGCCAGGGGGCCCTCGCGGCTGGGGCTGAACCACAGAGAGGAGGCCCCAGTAGGACTGAGGGGAGCCACTCATTCAGAGAGCATGGAGAGAAGCCAAGGTCACTACCCACTAGGGAAGGAAGACCATTCAGGGCCCTGGGCCCTGCCACCCCTAACCCCGATGCCCTAACCCAAGCTAACAGCCCTGGTACCAGGGGCTCTAGGCTCTGTGGGACTAGGAGGTTCCTTCCTACCTTCCCCGGAGCTGGCCCGGAGTAGTGCCGGGTCCTACAGAGAATCGCCGCTGACCCACAGGGGCAGAGGGTGGCCACCTAGTCACTGCCAGAGCCCATGGTCGCATCAGGGGTGGCAGAGGGGTGGAGGGGCTGGGCCAGGGCTCACAACCCTAGGAAGCAAACAGATAAACAAACTGAGGCACACAGAAGTCCAGTCACTTGCCCCATTAGGGATTGCGGAGACAGAATCAAACCTCAGCAGTCTGATTCTAGGGGCTGCTGATGTCTACCATGCCCCTGTACTCCATGTGCAGTGTGCAATCTGTGTCTGGCCTTCTTCTTGGGCACTGGGTATCCAGGATGACAGATCAGGGACAGGGAGCCCAGGTCTGTTTCCTGCTCTACGAAGTGGAATCAAGTTCCCCTTCAGGATTGTGGTGAATTAGGAGGGCTGGCCAGCATGCTTCCAGGCCAGGTGGCTCCACTAAGGGTCCCTCAGGATGGGATCCCCAGGGCTCCCTGTTCTGGTGTGGTGGTCAATAACTTCAACCTCCTGGAAGCAGGGGATTCTTGGGAGGGCATTCCAGCTCCCTCCATTCCATTGTGTTGGCTCTAGGGGGACTCCAATCAGGCCTTCTCTTTCCACTATTGCCAGGTAAGAGGTTCTGACCCAGTTCCTGCCCTCAGGGGTTCCCAATTCAAGTCAGCTTTCTTTCTTTCCATAACCAGTTCCCACAGTGCCTACCCACATGTGACTTCATCTACTCTTCAAGGTCCATTTCACAGAATAGAAAACTGAGGGTCAAAGAGATTGAAAGGGACTTGCCCAAGTGTCAAAGCTGGGAGGTGAGCTGGCCACAAGCCTCTCATGGCACCCTGTTCCCAGCATGAAGGGGTCCAGCCCAAGCGCTCTGCAGGAGGTGATGAAGGAAGTGGCCACTGGTGGGTGGGTGGGTCTGGCATACAGCTAGGCCCTTGCTCTGGGGGCCTAATACAGCCCCCAAGTGGCAGTGGGGCTTGCTGAGAAAAAAGCGGAAGCAAGAACCTAAAGGAGGAAGTTGAGTGGGAATGGGGTGGGGCAGGTCTCCTCCCTCAGGTAGGAGTTGGGGGTCCAGGTGGGATAAGCTGGGGGAACCATTTATTAACTCCAGAGGTTGGGATGAGGCCCTGGTGGAAAAAACTCTGGAACCTGTCAGGCCCTGCAAAGCTGAAGGGTGCATCAAATAGGACCAGCCCTTTGCTGTTCCTGCCACAGGGAGGCCTCCTCCATCCGCCCCTTCTCCATCTGACAGAACTCCTATGCATCTCCGACACCCAGCTTTCAGTGTTCCCTCCCTGACACAGCTGGGGAGCCAGTGCACCATACCCTCAACACCTTGTTCCTTCCTGCCAGCAGTGGCAAGAACACCTCCTCTGTGCTCGGCTTTACAAGCCAGGGCCTTAACTCTCACAGCCAGCGTCCAGGGGAAGCTCTTCACTTGCTAGGACAGCGCCTGGCCATGGCCACAGCCAGGTGTGTAAGAGCTGGAATTCACATTTCTCCTGCTTAACCTGGGCTCTGGCACTTGGCAGAAGGGCGGGCAGAGCCCAGTGACCAGCTTGTGTCCAGCAATGATGTGGTAAATGTAAACTCGAGAGCCCATCACACAGTCTGGCAGGAGGAAAATTGGTGCCCATGATTAAAAATTGGGAGATTACATAAAAATCTGTTCCTTCCTGAGAGGAAAAAAACCCAGAAAATCTGGTCCCACTAGGCCCTCATTTCTGCTTGGTTCCTCTCACTGGAGCAGAAGCTTTCTCTCCAGGCCACCGAAAGCCCATTCTCTACCTGCCCACCGTAGGTGACTAGGTTTGTAACCCCTGGGGTGAGCTGAGTGTACATCCTTCACACATATGTACACCTACAGCCTTCCTGATTCTTGCTGACAATCCAGCCTAGCAAAAAGGCCAAGACAGACTCCTATTATACTCCTAAATATCTGAAACGAGAGACTCCTAGGCCACTCCAGACCTTCTGGATCAGAATCTTTGGAGGGCTGGGGAACAAAGATATCTAGATATTTTACCAAATTCCCCAGCAGTTTCTATGGCACAGCCAGGTTTGGGCACCTCTGCTCTAACTGACCTTGGAGATCCTGGGAGCCACAGTCCTGCTGATAGAGAATATTAACAGTAATGACTATGACACTTCTCACATGCCATCCTGAGTCCTCATAGCAACCCTCAGATGTAAGGACACTGAGGCTCAGAGAGGTGAGGTCCAGAGCCTGTCAGCCAGGGTTGTGAGTGCACTGGGACATGTCCCAGGCAGCATCTTCAATGGCTCCAGGCTGCCTTGCTGAAGTCTGTGGGATGTGAATGCCATAGAGGCTCAGGCACATGGGAATCTGCTCTGGTCAGTCCCTTCAAAACCACCCATTCCTCAGGAAAGTGAAGTGGCAAGGAGCTGAGAAACCAAACCAGCAAACCAAAGGGCCTCCCGCTGTAGACGACTGTGCCAAAGTTTAAATTGTCAACCTTTGCATTCTTCTACACGATACCCCGACTCTGGCTACAGTCCTGGCTAAGGATTGGGCGCATCACTTCCCCTCTCAGCCTCAGCTTCTTCTTCACCTGGAAGATGGAACAGCCAGATAACCACCTGCCAGTGGACTGGCAAGGACTGAGCAAAGGAAAGGTGATTTCTAAAGCGCATGTGTGAGTGATCCTTATTAGAAATTAAGAGAGGCTAACCTCCACTCTCGCCCTCACAAACAGAAATCAGGTGCCACACTTCAAGCTCTGCAAGAGATACTGCGAAATATGCCTCCCTAGAGGAAACCCCAGCTGGCAAGGGAGGGACCCCTGGTTCTTGTAAGTCCTACTAAGAACAGAGGTTGTGTGGAAGGGACACACCCACTTCACAGTTGAGGAAACTGAGACCCAGAGAAAGGAAGTAATTTGCTCTAGCCCACAAAGCCAGAGAGAGACAGAACTAGTTCTGCCTTGCTGGCCACCTAGGCAACCCCTGACACTCTCATTAGCATCAGTAGCCCCAAAACCCACCTAATCCCAACTAATTTCAGTCCCTAAAGGGGATCAAGAGTTTTCTGTTTTAGGCACTCACGACTAACCGTATTGTGGTGAATGAAGCAAGTTGAGACCCAAAGCTGGAGGAAGCAACTTGCTCAAGGTCAAACTGCAAGGGTGGCCAGGTGACCACCCCCAATTTCTCTTTCCATAGTCCTTGGTGCAGCACTTTCAATGAGGTGTGGGTACATGGGTCTGCAGGGTCCCATCCCTAAACCAAATCTTGCCTGGAAGCAGGCACCACACTTTGCAGCCACCTCTTTCCCCAGGAGGCAGCCACCTCCCTACTTTCAGTGCCCCATGCAGCTATTCCAGTCTAAGTCTAGGGAACCCCTGCCAAGTCATTTGTCCTGGGGATGTCTGCCTGAGAGCCCAAGTACATTCAGGCAGGATGAGAAGCCCCCTCCCCCGTAAGGGGCAGGCTAAGCCACTACTGCCTGGTAGGCAAGCAGAGCTCTCCAAATGTGTGCTGCCTAGAGGTAGCTGAGAGTAGGACCATCAGCCTCAGAGCTAGGAGTCCTTAGCTAGCCCAGGTTTCCTAGGTGACCTTGGTCAAGGAAATCTCTCCGCTTCTGTAAGCCTCAGTTGTCACAGCTGTGAAATGGGGGTGGAAATCTCTCCTTCCTAGAACACCCAAATAAAGCCAGAAGAAACAAGACGCAAGAAACCAGGTGGTCACATTAGCGGGGGAGAAAACCAGTGTTCCTGAAGGACCGGGGCCTCCTCAACGCGGGCCAGGCGCAGGTTTCGGGGCTCCGGGGAGCTTCCTCAGCCACCCCTCCCCGGGGATAGGGGACCAAGGTGCAGACACCCGCCCGGAGAGGAGACCCCCAACGTCCCCCCTCACTCATTTGTGCCGCGCTCGGAAGGACATGGGGGGCGGGAGGCCGGACTGCGGCGTTGGGGCCAGAGCGCTGTGACTTTAAGAGCCGAGGTTCCCGGACCATGTGCTCGGCGTGAGACAAAAGCAACAACAAAGGAAGTGGCGGCGGCAGGGGGAGGGGGCGGCTCCTTCCTCTCCAACCGCAGCACTCAGCCTCCGCGGCACTCAGCCTCCGGAGAAGAGAGGCTCGACCCGGCCTTGGGGGTTGGTGGGGGGAGGAAATCCTCCTTGATTCTAGAGGTCTGTCCTTATCCCCTCTGGACCGCCCGTGATTAACCCCTGCGGAGCCAGCTAGATCACAGCCCCCAATCCCAGGGGAGAGGGACAGGAGTTCCGGGGATGCGGAAATAGGGAGTTGGGGCTCTGGCCCCTACTCACCTTGGGCCTCCAGGCCACACGTTGGCTCCTTTGTTCCCGATCTAGGACGGCCAAGCTGGACAGAGAGGAGGGGGGCTGCCTGGACCCTTTAAGAGCCCCCGCCCTGCGGAACAATGTGCTCCCCTCCCCACCCCCCCGATCCGGGGGCAGTCCAGCTCCTTCCGGGGCTCTCTCTTTGTTGTCGGTCCACCGGCGTCTGCCTCACGAGGCCCACGCGCAGTCTGCCTCTCTCAGCCCAGGC
>ML110284.1:75508-100453 GCA_003697995.1 Taxidea taxus jeffersonii | reverse complement strand
TTATTTATTTGACAGACAGAGATCACAAGTAGGCAGAGAGGCAGGCAGAGAAAGAGGGGGAAGCAGGCTCCCTGCTGAGCAAAGAGCCCAATGTGGGACTCGATCCCAGGATCATGACCTGAGCCGAAGGCAGAGGCTTTAACCCACTGAGCCACCCAGGCGCCCCGCTTGATCTAATTTAATCTTAAGCCAACCAACCCTTCAAGATAGAAGTTATTCCTATTTTATTTATTATAGTTATTCCTATTTAATCTTAAGCCAACCAACCCTTCAAGATAGAAGTCATTCCTATTTTAGAGATTAGAATGTAGAGGCTCAGAGAGTAAGGTGACCTTTCTAAAGTCATAGAACTGGCAAGTGGCAGTACAGTGCCCAAACTCACAAGGACTCCAAGTCTGGATCTTTCCACCGTGTCTTTACTTGGGACTGTAGCAGGTCAGCCTGTGCTGAACAAAGCGGTTCCTAAGAAGGGATTTTTGTTTGTTTGTTTGTTTTGCATCCTCAAATCACAAGTACATTTCTTCTGAATCAATTCTGTTCTCAGGCGTGCAATAAAGATTCCACTAGAAAAGATAAAAAGCTTTGCTGTAAATACTGACACAAAAAATATACATTTTTTTGAGACCAAAGAGATTGGAAAGCAGTTTATTCCATAGCTGCCATTACGTGACTGTTTGTCAAAGGATTAACATAAACTACAGTGGTCTTAGCTAAAAACAACAATGAAAGGGGCTAGATCAAGATATGAATTCAAGTTTGGAAGACATGGCTGGAGATACACTGGCTGGGGCGATGGTGGGGGTGCACAGAGACAGGACAGTGGGAAAATAATGGGAGGGAAGTTCAGCTTGAGTGGGCAGAAAATGGGCAGAGGAAAAAAAAATCAGTCAGTGAGAGTAAATCTTGTTGACACCAGAATAAAAGTCCCAATTCTTGCTCCTAAGATATATGTTTAATTGTTTTATCATCTATTAATACATTCTTTTTTATTAAGTAGGCTCTGCACCCAGCATGGAGCCAGCCACAGGGCCTGAACTCACGACCCTAAGATCAAGACTTGTGCTGAGATCAAGAGTTGGACACAACCAACTGAGCCACCCAGGAGTCCCTGTTAATATATTTTAAAAATCCACGGCAATGAGATAGCTAGAGCAAGGAAAAGACCTACCCTAGAGGAGAATGCTTGACAAAAACACGCCATGTGATTTCACATCTGTCTGTGCAAGTGTGTGCACGTGCTGTGTAATTATAACCACTACCAGCATCACCATTATCAATGTCTTCACTGTGCTCTGTTTCAGCCCTCTCCCTGAAATCCCCTGCCAGTCAGAGAACCGGCAGGTGACTCGGGCTTAAACACAGCCTACCTTCACTGCGGAGTCCCATGTCTTTGGTTTGGGGATCCGAGAAATACTGGCCTTCCATAATGAGTTGCGAAGAGGTCTCTCCTCTTCTATCTTTTGGAAAAGTTTGTGAAGGCTTGGCATTAATTCTTCTCTGAATGTTTGGTAGGATTTACCCACTTCTTTGTGTTTGTAGTGCACTGTACCTAGTGCACAGCTGAAGCATGAGGATGTTGTGTAGAACTGAATATGTCTCTATAATTTTGTATCTTACCTAATTTTTTTTTAAAAGATTTTATTTATTTATTTGTCAGAGAGACAGGCACAGCGAGAGAGGGAACACAAGCGGGGGGCGGGTAGTGAGAGAGGGAGAAGCAGGCTTCCCACAGAGCAAGCAGCCTGATGTGGGGCTCGATCCCAGGACGCTGGAATCATGACCTGAGCTAAAGGCAGACGCTTAATGACTGAGCCACCCAGGCGCCCCTTACCTAATTTATTATGTTTTACCTAAATAGTTCCAAGAAGCTACTTGATATATTACAGAGTATTACAAAAGTCCAGACAGGAGGCCAAATTTCAGACTATATATACCAGGACTTGAATTTTAGAGTTGTGACCTACTAGTCGGTCCTAAAAATAAGTTCCCTCAAATTCCTCTGGGTAAAATTCACTCAAGTGATGCTGAATTCCAGCTTCCCACTCATATCCTTCCTAAATCCACTGTTCAGTAAAAAAGTCCATAACTATATTTTAAGTACCAAATGCTTAACTTAGAAAGGCTTCAGAAAAAGGCAGCGAGGGATTTGAAGTGATTCATTAATGACAAGGATCTATTGCTTTTTAAGAACACTGGTTCTCAGACTTGGAGGACCAAATGCCGTGAGAGCATTTCTTTCTTAGTAACGAAAATTCAAACTGTTCCCGCCCCTGAGGCGAAGACCTGGGACCCGTATTTGAACAGGCTCCTGGGGTGATTCCGATATAGTTGCTCAGAGGCCAACTCTGGTGACCCTGTGGTGAAAGGCGATGACTTGAGGAGCTAATGTCCGCAAAGGGCTGGAGCAGCACCTGGCTGGAGGTGGCAGGCCCACGGTGCTGGGGCGACTAGCATCATCTGACGTGCCTTGGGGAGGGTTTCATGCGGTGAGATGTCATTGTCCACAGGCCTGTGGCCCATCCCTAGCTATTTTTGGTCACTCTTCCACAATCTCCACTCCTCTCAGCAGTTATAAAGCACGGTGTGCCAGCAGGAGCTGGGGTTTGGAGCCCCAAATATGCCCTTTACCAGCTGGGTGACTCTAACGAGGTCCCCTGCCCTGTGCAAGCCTCTGTTTCCTTACCTGTAAACCAGGGATGCTGTCACCTACCTTGAGGATTTAAAGAAATACTGTAGAAGTTTTTCTTGAAAAAAAAAAAAAAATTTTTTTTTTAACTTGAGTATAGTTGCCACAGCAGACTATCTTCATTTCAGATGCATAGCAGAGTGACCCAGCTTCTTCGTCCGTGATGCCGAGCACACCCCAAGTGTGGCTAGCGTCTGCCCCGTACAATGCCCTTACAGTGCCACTGGCTACACTCTTTGCCTGTGCCCTTCCTTCCCGGGACTTCTTCATTACCTAGCTAGAAGCCTGGATCTCCCATCCCCATCACCCCTGCTGCCCATCTTCCTGCTCTAGAAGTATTTTTCTTAATGGATTTATGCCCTTTGCCCACACCCCTGCCCATGCCCCTCCTTTGCATGGGCTCATTTAACACAGGGCCAGCAGGCCACAGCACAGACTCGCCTTCGCAACTGTGGACACTGATGGCTGCCAGGCGCTCTGAGTTCACAAAATGCAGATACGGAAAGTGAAGAAAGGGCACAAAGTCCGGTGACTAGAAGATTATGCGGCCTGGAGGATCAGATCCAGCCTCTGCCATTGCTTGCTTCGGAGTCCCAACCTCAACATGAGACCAGGTAAATTCAGCTGAAAGGGAACATACTTATATCCTCAGGGGCTCTGCTATATTTAGAGGGGACAGGAAGGAATACCAAGGTCAGATCTAAGAAGAGATCAATGAAAAGTGATCATTTCTGCTGCCCCAGGAGACAGGCACTAGCTATCCAATTGTGTAACTCAGCGGGCATAGTATAATTCGATCCCGCAGATTGCCCCGACAAAGGCATTTCTGGTGTATTTTGTTGCAATGGACGCCAAAGTGCGTGGGTGAGCAGATCTCTCGCCATGGTGGAATTACCCCTTGGGCACCATATAGACATTTTGTACTTCAAATCCATTGATTTAATCAACAGATAATCTAAGATCATGAGACAGTCTACTTTGACTCTTTACATCTATTTCCTACTAGGGCTCTGGGAATCAAAGGACTAGTTCTGTCACCTTGGGAGCAAGTTACTTTACCTCACTGAGCTTTCTTATTTAATTCTCACTTCAACCCTATTAATTCCATTCTATTTCCAGGAAAATGGAATTCCTACCCAAGGTCACCTCATTAGTGAGTGGTAGACCTGAACCCAGGCAGGCTTTCTCTGTGTTCTCATCCACTGCAACTTTGAGGACTTGTTCAAAGAACCCAGGTTAGGAGGGCAAGATCTCCTCCCTTTCAGATGTTCTTCTGGGTCTTTCCTTGTCCAAACATCTGTGATCATAATTTTCCAGAGGGAAGATTCAATGTGTAATATTTTGTAATTCTTGTGCAAAAGTTTATAAAGAAATGCCTTTCAAAAACAGTCACAAGTAAACAGGCTCATGAATTTTATATGCTCCCCGATTCTTAGATGTAAGTCAACATATCTATCCCTCTTTTTCCTTCCCTTTTCACTGAATAAATACCCTTCAGTTACCATTATTTATGTTTCATATGACTTTATTTATTTTTTAAAAGATTTTGTTTATTTGACAGACAGAGATCACAAGTAGGCAGAGAGGCAGGCAGAGAGAGAGAGGAGGAAGCAGGCTCCCCGCCAAGCAGAGAGCCCAATGTGGGGCTCGATCCCAGGACCCTGAGATTATGATCTGAGCTGAAGGCAGAGGCTTTAACCCACTGAGCCACCCAGGCACCCCAGTTTCGTATGACTTTATATTCTACTGTTTTCTGTCTACTACTCAAAGCAGATATAGGGACCTTAGGGATGTACATTAAAAAAATTCAGATAGGGACGCCTGGGTGGCTCAGTTGGTTAAGCAGCTGCCTTCGGCTCAGGTCATGATCCCAGCATCCTGGGATCGAGTCCCGCATCGGCTCCTTGCTTGGCAGGGAGCCTGCTTCTTCCTCTGCCTCTGCCTGCCACTCTGTCTGCCTGTGCTTGCTCTCTCTCTCTCCCTAACAAATAAATAAATAAAATCTTTAAAAAAAATTTCAGATAAAGAGTAAGGCTGCTCTGGGCTAGGAAAGAGTGGGAAGAGAGTGGGAAGAAGGACCTAGAACCAACCTAGAGAATTACGACTAGGGTGATGTCGTAGACACTAGAGTCTCCTGTCTACTGCTTAGCCAGCCAACAATCCCCAGGGCCTAGAATTTTAGAGCTTCAGACATTCCAGAAATAATTTAATCCAGTATGTTAATTTTATAGATTGGGAAAATAGAAAGAAGGCAAGGAACTCCACTGTATCATGTGGCAAAGCTGGAACCAGCACTGTCAGACCTCTCATTTCTTAGTCCAGTTTTTGTTTTGTTTGCAGCAGGATAGTCTGATTATTTTTAAGCTGCTAATATATATTGTCATTAAAAACAACAATTGATAATACCTGCACAAAACCGGATAGCTTGGGAACATACCTTTACATAAGCATTTCATTTGCATTACCATTTACATGGCATTAGAAATTATTCCATTGTGTTCTTCAAATTTCTTGATGCTTGCTCATAAATCCCCCATCCCATGGGACATGTGAAGGCTTTCCAACAAGTCCATCTGACTATTAGTTCTTTATGTTAATCCTCATATAACTTGAAATTAAACTTCCCTGCTTTGGCACATACTCTGGCTATATTTATGGTTTTCCATCATAGTTATTGAGGGCTCACTGGATGATGCTCAGTAACTCACTGCTTCATTTATTCCACATATATTAACCAAGGTGCTGTTGAGAGGGGATTGGGATAGAACGGAAGGCAGAATGGACAAAATCCCTGCTGTCTTGGACAGCAGTGATTACAGTCCAGTGACGGGGGATGGACACTAAACCAATACGTTGTTCTATAATATGCCAGGTGGCGGAAAGTTCTATCAAGATTAGTATAGGTGACAGAGAGTTGCGTGTGCTTGTATGTATGTATATGTGTGCTGTGTTACCTAGAGTCAAGGGCAGCCTCTCTGATGAACTGATATGTGAGCAGAGACCTGAAGGAAGTGAGCCTTGTGGACTTCTGGTGAAGGAGTCCTCCGGCAGAAGGAGTCCTCCTGGCAGAATGCTAAGACCCTGAGGCAAGAGGTATGTGTGAGGACAAAGGCCGACTGTCACTGGACTATAGCTGACAAAGAGGAGTGGAGGAGGAGTGGGAGATAAGATCAGAGGAGCAAGGGTGAGTGGGGTAAGGAACTGCACATCAGAATGAGAGATGTGATTTTGTGTTTTGTGAGATGCAGAGCCCCTGGAGGATTTGGGTGCTCATCTCACGCTGAGGGGCATGATTTGCCTTTCGTTTTAGGAGGTTAAGAACAATGAGGACGAGGACACAGGTAGGCCAGCTAGGAGGCTATCTGAATGATCCAGATGAAGGACAACAATGGAATGGGCTATAGTAGCTGTGTCCCTGCCACCAGGCGAGGTGGAGGAGACTCCAAGTAAACACGATATTTGAATAATGCCATATAGGAAGTATGTCAAAAGTGCTAAGGGCAAATAAATGAGAAGGTTTATTCTACCTATGGGAGAGAGGGCAGGAATGTAGAGGAGGACATGAGTTGAGTCTTGATGATCAAGAATTCACCAAAGATGGCACCCATAGCTTTTCATGGCCCAAAGGGTGAAGGCAAATTCCACAAAGACCCCAAGGGATGGCTGTGGTCAGAAGGTAGGGGACATTTGGGGTGTATGGCAGTCAGTGGAGCCTGATGGTGGGCATGACTGAGGAGTCATGTGACACTGAGGAGCCCTGACCCCCATTGCTCCAGTCCTCATGCTGAGAGCAGGGCCAGGGAGGCCCAAGCTGGACAAAGGCTCTGCTCAGGGGGCTTCTGAGCTGGTTTCCATAGAAGGGACTGTGTGGTGCTGGTGCCAGAGACCGTGGCGGGGACACTAGTCCCTTTGGCAGGGCACGTGTCTTTTCCTATTTTTAGGACGCCCTCCCCCATGTTTCTCCCTCTCCCCCAGGGGCAGGGCAGTGGCGGGGCCTGTGAGGCTGGTGGTCAGGGTTGCTGATGCTGCTCCTCTTCCCTGGACTGTTCTGAATGCCTTCACTCACTTAGGAAAGGGCTCTCAAACCACAGGGAAACTTGGACTCTTTAGAGGAACATGGATTGATTAAGAGATATGTTGACACTTTCCAAAATATTGGGCAGGAAAAGTTCTCCCTTTTCTTTTAATGAGGGTTTAAGGGCCATTAAAACTGTATTTGTCATTTGTAATCTTGTAGCTATGAAGAGATGCCCTCTTATTATTCTCTCACTGAGCTTTCTCACACCAGATTACTAATGAGGTAATTACCCACATAATGATTACTGCATAATTACTGGGGGAGTGGGAAGGAAAATGTGGAGCAAAATAAGCAGCCATGACTTGGGTTGTTATGTCAGAGATCTGATAAGAATTATCTCCTGGAAAGTCAGTAAAGTGAAAGTTTTTTTGGCTCATAAAATGAGAGATGTATCATCACGGTTTTATAAAAGGAATTAGTGAGAAGCACACCTTTTGACCTTGCCCTGGGGACCCAGCATCTTCTCGGAGGCAGTCTTGTCCAGGAAAACATGGCCACTCTGTAGTCAAGCGGGGCCCTCGAAAGGCCCAGCCTCCCCTTCCTTCCCGTGAAGCCTGGTGCAAGTGCCTGATTCTGTCTGAGCCTCACTTTATGAAAGCAAGATGGGAAAGCTGCACCTCCCAGGTCTTTCGAGAGGGCTGAAGACTTCCCAAGCTCCAGAGAGCGCGCTCACAAAGTGGTACACTCCTCTTTGACCACTTTCAGTCACTATCGGTTCCTACAGCATCTGTCTGCCAAAAACCCAATTAGGCAAGGCTGGAGGGCTTAGCAATTATTCAATAATTCTTACCCATCTATTTTCCCTTGAAAGTGCCAAAAATCTTTTGGTTAGTCTGTCGGTTCATATTTTTAGAAATGGGAGGTAAAAACAGAAACTCATGCGGATAAACATGGAATTTGAAATGGCACAGCTGCATCGGAGGCCAGGCTGTGTGGGGAGCCTGGCGAGGTCTGGGGCCTGGCTCCCGCCTGCGCTCATCCTGGGGCCCCGCGGGAACATCTGGAACGTCCAGCACTGGGAGCAGCTGGCCACAGCCTGCGAGAGCTGCAGGAGGCAGGGCTGCGGGGGCCGTCTCTTTGTTATGTGTTTAACACGGAGCTGGGCCGGGGCTCCACAAGGCAGGCCACCCAGACATAATTCTTGTCTAAGGAGCTGATATGTATGAGCCGCGACGGCGGGTGAAAGCTCTCGTTTGTGGTAAGTACATGGAACCCTCTTTACACATGAAGAGTACTTTCTCCTCTAGATTCTAGAATGTGCCTAGCATTGTTTTCTCTAGGCTGGTCTCCAACTTCAGTATTCCTAAGGATCACCTCAGGTGGGAGTGAGGGGCTTGTTAAAATCTGGCCTCTGGCCTCACCCTCACAGTCTGACTCTGGGTCCCAGGAAGCTGAGCTTTAAGCAAACACCACGGTTTTCACAGAGGTCCACAGACTGTGCACAGCTAGAGAAACACTAAGGTATTTACTTGACCTGCATAACAACTTTGGGATAGAAACAGAAGAGACATTATTCAGGGGGTTTAAATAATTGGCCCAGGGTGGGCCAAGTGGCTGAGTGGTAGGAGCTTGGATGCACCGCTGCCCCTCTCTACCGCCGCCAACCTCCCCACCCTGTCCTGCTAAAAAGCCATCTCTTCCATTAAGCCTTTGTCAAAATGAGTATTCTTTTTTTTTTTCTTAAGATTTTATTTATTTATTTGTCAGAGAGAGAGCAGGAGAGAGCACGGGCAGACAGAGCAGCAGGCAGAGGCAGAGGGAGAAGCAGGCCCCCTGCCGAGCAAGGAGCCTGATGTGGGACTCGATCCCAGGACACTGGGATCATGACCTGAGCCAAAGGCAGCCGCCCAACCAACTGAGCCACCCAGGCGTCCCCCAAATAAGTATTCTTGAAATAATCTCTTCCTCTTAACACCCAACATGTGCTTCTTTTTAGTTACTTACAGTCTTCCACTTACAATGCTACAATTAAGCACCTGTCTTACCTCTGTATTAAGCATGTCTTTTTATTTTGGAGTTTTGGCATCTGGGGAAGCTGCTCCCCACCGTCACCCCGGAGCTAGCCATACAAGTAAACATGCCTTCTGTATGCATACCCAACCCATCTGTTGCCCAGACCCTAAACACTGCCTTTATTGGGTTCTCATACTTGGGCCACACTTCTCCTGCCCTAATCATCCCAGGGCTAGGCACCAGAAAACTATGGACAGCCCCTGTGCCCTGGAGGCCACTAAAATTATTCAAACAAGCCAGTCCTACACCTGCTTGGCCTGCTTCCCTTGCCTGACCCACTTCTTCCTGGGAAAACCACAATGAAGTCTCTTGCCTATGTTTCCCCTTCCTCCTTCTGCCTCCTGACCAACCCTGGGGCTTCCCCATGTGGCCTGGCATGATGGTGTAGGCCATCTCCTCCTCTCGAGAGCAGACAGTCCTTTCAATGGCAGTCATCTCTCTCGATCTGGTGCCTTGCCATGCCCAAATAAAAATAAAGCCAGCATGTTGAAAGCAGTCTCCCATACTCAACTAGAAGTGATCTGAGGACAAATGCTTTCTCTCTGAACAACTATTAGATGAACTCACTGTAGTGTTCACTTTGGGTGTCCAAAAAATATTTGTTGAATTAATTTAAAAATTAAAAAAAATTTAAAAGTCAAGCTTAACTGACGCCTTCTATCAGTTTTTGTTCACTTTGGGGGTTAGAATTTGTAGTCAATTTTTAAGCTGCTCCCAAACTTCTGTTGTTTTTCTCAAGCCAAGTGTCAAAGCGAATGGCAGATTGTGTGGAATGCTGGATTATCACAGCCTTCCTTCAGTCATGCAAGGGAAACACTTACTGACACCGAAAGGAACAAGGGGCAGTTCCAGCCTTCTCGTTTGCCATGAAAACAGTACTGACTCACAGATAAATACTTCAAAGGACAGAAACATTTAAAAAGGCAGGTTGTGGTCTGTTCATGGGCACCCAGACATGGGCTTCAGAGCAGGAAATGGAAGAATCTAAATCTTCCTGGACTCCTGGCCCAGTGCTCCCTTCTGTCTCACCAAGCGACCTACAGCTCTACCTTTCTGTTTTGCTTGCCCACATATTTCACATCCCAGCCCACAGAACACGGACTTGTAGATATATACTTAAAAGGACAGAAATCTTTAAAAGCGTGGAAACACATAGAGTAAAGTAAACTCAGCTACCCACAATGTCTTGGATGGCCCCATTTCAGAGACTTTCCGAGAAACACTGATTGACGTGGCATCGTGGTCTCCCCAGCAGGTTTGCACATTTCAGCTGGTGACATTCACTTTTCCCTCAAATGCGACTGTCACGTGAGATGCAGCACCTGCCCTTGGGGCACAAGTGCTCTTGGCATGACAGGAGGATAGATCGCAGTAAATGAAGGAGACATGATGCAAATTAACATTTCCTACCCCATTAGATCACATTCTGAGGTCAATACAGCAATTTTAAATCTTAATGCTCTTTTCAGAAATATCTAAGCAAAACAATTCCTCATTCTTCTCTCTCTATTGGGAGGGTATTTTTTCCCCCCTTTATGCACAGGCTTTATCAAAGTGGCTTAAATACATAAGAAATAATCAATTCAAAAACTAAAATGGCACTGCTAGCTAAGATGGTGCCACAGCATCCACTTAGGAATATTCATTTTGGATTAATTTCTCATTTTGGCCTCAGCCATCGGTTTTTAACCAGGCAAATCTGGGATGTGAATGTAGGGTGGCATCTCACTCCAAATCCCATGCTTTTTTTTCTCAAAGCTAAATTACTCAGAAGAACTTTTTGGAAAGTCAAATACAGAACCAGAAATGCATGATTTCAGCTTTATGAAAATATGAAGAGAGAAAAAGAGGAACTAATACCCAAATTACAGCATCTGTATATGAGTGGTGGGATTTGAGACAACTGACATTGTCATTTTTATTTGTTTACAAATTGTACTTGAAAAAAAAAACAAAACTAAGCTTCCTAATAAAGGAGGGAGGCAAGGAAGAAGAAGGGAGGGAGGGAAGGAGGGGGAGAGAGAAATACTACTCTTCAGGCTGCCTCATGCCTCAAGTGACCCTCCTGGGCACAGCTGTGCCAGCCAGAGTTGTCTGCTGTTTCCTCTGGGCGCTGAGCCTCGGGGCTGGCTGTGCTCAGGCCCAACCCTTGCTCTCACAGCTGACCACCTCCCACTCCACTGAACACACACAAGTCTGTCACTTTTGGTTCCACTTGATTTCCACTCTCCCCTCTGGCTGGTGGCCATGGAGTCCTCTTGGCAACCTCCCTACTGGTTCCCATGGATACTCCCAATTCCCAGACAGGCGGCTGCTCCAAGCAGATGGTTGTTGGCACTGGGTGGGAATAGGCTGAGAGGACATCTGAGTTATCTAGTACCTGGCATCCTTCTGCTCACCCCCACCCCAACATGTGCGTGTGCACGTGCGTGCACACACACACACACCCTTTTTCCTAGATCCTGCTTGCTCCTAGCCTTGACAAGGAACTCACGACATTTCAAGTGTAACAGATACTATAACACCAACTGCTAGCATTTATTGAGCACCTACTGTCTGGCAGACAATGACCTACCAAGTGCTTTGCATAGAAAGGGAAGGAAATAATTTATCAGGACAGTTGAAAGAGTTCAATTTTTCTGACTCAAGTCAAACATGACTATTCGGGCCAAGTCTTTTTGGGATAAGTGTGGACTGTTGATGTGCATGAGGATGACTCTGAAACATGATGAAATTTCCAGTTCTGGGCCCAACCTTAGAAATTCAGATCCAGAAGTTCTGGCAGGAAGTTCTGGAAGGACCCAGGAGTCTGGGATGGGGCTGAGGAATCTGCACCTTCAACAGGCACTCTGTGTGATTCCAGGGCAGGTGATCTGGGCCACGTGAGAGAAGGCCTGCCCTAGCTCAGGGATTCTCCGACTGTAGAGCGCCCGGGATGTCTGGTTAAAATGTACTATGACTCAGTACATCCGGGGTAACATCTGAGATTCTGCATATCTGATTAGCTCCCAAGAAGGGCCAATGGTACAGGTCTATGGACCACACTTTGAGTAATAAAAGCCTGGATGGTCAGCCTCCCGGAGGCTAGTTCACACTGCACTGACCTGCCAAAAGCCCAATCAGGTAAGCCAAAGGACATTGCAATTATGTAATAGTTTGGTTCAGAGAGAGTGAAGCACACTGACCCCACTTCCTGCCCATGCACTCCAGAAACAGGACTACATCCAACACACCCACCGGTTCAGGAGTACTTGACCCTGTGTCAACAGTGCCCAGATTTCCAGTCACAGCCCTGCCATTCCGTGGCAGGAAGGCTATACCCAGGCCTCCCTGTTTCCTGTACTTGGCTTCGTTTCTCACATTTCAAGCCTCTGTACATGCTGTTCTGGGTTTCTGGAATGCACGTCCCCTTTCACCACTTGACCTCCACTCCCAGGCACCTTCCTGACCACCCTGGCACCATGGCATGCCCTGCTTCCAGCCTTGGCCCTCTCCAAACCTCTCCTCTCCCAGATGCCAGACAGGTCTCTTGAGAATGCAAATCCAAATACTCATTCTCTCATTTAACATCTTTCAGTGGTTCCCTGGAGCTTTTGGGATAAGGAGTCCACAAGACCCTTCACCAATGAGCTCTGCCCTCCTTCTCTGGCCTCTCCCTATTTTCCACCCATGTTCCTCAGAAGCCCTGGGACCTACCTTCCCTAATCCTGTTCCATCTGCCTGAGATGCTGCCCTCCAGCAGTTTATGCAGCAGATTTCTACTCAGCCCTCAGAAGCCTGCTCAAACATCAGTCTTTCAGGAGATTTCTCAGTCCTCCCGATTTCCATATCTATTTTAGATGTTGGTACGGTGTTGGAGCCAGCTCATGCTGTCTTGAGAGAGCCATGTATTAAATTTTCCGAGCCAGCTGTTAAGCACAGCCAGTATAAATAAATATAATTATATAAATATAAATTAACCAACTGTAACAAAGGTAAAGGTAACAAATGCTCAAAAAATATCACTTCCTGATTATTTTGCCCCATGTTACCATCATCTATGCTCTTGAGATGACTTAGGTCTATGGTACCCACTGGATGGGAACACCGTGTACTGGTGGCTTCTGCAGGGCTGTTCCAGCTCCATGGCTGGGACCGGAAGTCAGCAAATGGGACAAACCAAGACTAGGCTTATTGTTTTCTCAGCTGCTCGGACTTAAGAAAGTAATGGAGTACAGTGTTAACAATGCAGATTAAATGTAAGAGTGTGTCATCTCTGTAAGCTGTTACGTTGTAAACAGCACAAAAAAATGGAGGAAATATTTTTCCAGTACTCACAATGCTTACCGGAGGGATCAAAGAAGCTCACAGCATTCGCTAATGAGTGAGGCTGTGATGCGTCTTCAGGCACCTTCACCGCTTCCCTTTCACCTTCTCCTCAACACAAACAAAAATACCAGCCAACATTTATGTCAGAACTACACTCATTTGCCAATAATTTGAGTGACTTCTTTGTGGAATCCAGGAATGGATGGATGAATGATGTGAAAAGCAGCTCCTCCCCTAGGAGGATTCTATATACTACGATTTATATTTTCAACGCCCTGGAAAACCAGAATTCTTAACTATAAGAATGACTCTACAACTATAAACTTTGAGGGACTCTGAGGTCCCTCCCAAGAACCCTACGCTGTCCTGAGCTTTTGTCCCAGCTTGTTCTGGAAGTGTGGAGCATCAGTACCCAGGCCCTTGTCTCCCAGTTTCTCACTGGTGGTCTTGGGAAATACTCCTTCCAGCCTCTAGTTTCCAACAGTGTCCAAATCATTATGATAATAGGGGCAGTGTGATCTAGGGAGAGGGGGAAATAAGTTTTAGGTGGCCTATTCAGGGGTGTAAATTATGCCTTCAGGTATTAGCTGTGCAACACTGGAAAAGGTATCCAACCTCTCTGAGCCTCAGATTACAGCACCTACAGGACAGAGCAGGGAAGACTAGGTAGAATGTACAGAAAGCTGATGCTATTACTTCTACTGCCACGACAGCCATGGCTACCAATAATACTTAGGATACTTTTATTATGTGCTGAGTACTAATCCAAGCAGTTTACATTATAGTCCATTCCTCACAGGCAACAATACGGCCAGAAGATAGTGGAGTGATATTTTTAAAGTTCTAAGAGAAAACTAATGTCTACCCAGAATTCTTCCCTCAGCTAGCTATCACTGAAGTATGAGGGCAAGAAAAAAAGTATTTCAGACAAAGGGCAGACTTCCAGAAAGCAAGAGTGGGATTCAAAAACCAGTGGTGAGCAAAATATTACTGAATACAGAGTCAAATCTAAATAAGCAGTGGACATAAAAATCTTACTAATAATTGTTTCTAAATTAGAGGACTTGTAAAGCAGAGCTGACCTAAACTATAAGATAAGAACATGGAAGCTGGAGGGGAGATTAGAGGTCAAGTCTGACCAACTTGAAATTGTAAGTCAGACCTACAGATTTAAAAAGATGGATAGACACCAAAAGACCAACCGCCCCACAAAAACCTGGAAATAGAATGCACAACTTCTACACAGAAGGGAAAGAGAAAAATTTAATCAATTCAGTAAAAGGCTGAAATGAATCAAAGAAGGAACAAAGGGAAATCACGGTAAATAGAAAATACAAGAAAGTTCTGAAAAAAAGAATTTTAGAATTAACAAGAGAATTCATCAAGTTTACAGGCAGCAGTTAAATATATGGGAATCAATGTCATTCCTATACATCACCAACAACCAGTTAGGAAAGGTAACAACAACAACGAAAATCTCACTTAAAATAGCCACAGAATCTAGAAAACATCTAGGAAAGAGCAAAGAAAAAAGATCTTTCGAAGGATATAAAACAAGACCTCAGTTAATGGAATGATGTATCTTGTTTAATACACAGAAAGACAATATTACACAGATGTCAATTTTCAGATTAATTTGTAATTTTAACCCATCTTCAAAATCTCAATAGTAATTTTTGTAGTAGGTTGAAAACAAAGTCCAAAATAAATATGGGAGGGTTAATGTCTAAGTAAGACCAAGGCAATTCTGAAAAAGAACAACCAAGAGAGAGACTTGCCCTGTGAAAAATCAAAACACATCACAGGACCATCATAATTAGGTTAAGTGTAGTATTTGTTAGAAATAGACAAATAGGTCAATGGGACAAAGTAGAGAGCCCAGAAACGGACACACACAAGTGAGGAGACTTGCTCTCAGAGATAGGGGACTTCTTAAGTCAGTGGGAACAAAGGGCCTGTCAAACAAATGAATTTGGGATTGTTGGCTTTCCACATAGAAGAACATGTAAATATATTCCTATCTCACACTCATATAATTGAAAATTCATTCCAGATGTACCATGAACCTAAATGTGAAATATAAACCTTGAATCTATCAGAAAAAAGTATAAAAGACTGTGTCTATCACTTTGGGAGTGAAGTCTTTCTGAAATTAGGGAAAAAAAGGCACAAAACATACAGGCAAGGACTGAACACTGTGAATACATTAAAATGAAGAATTTCCATGTGACAAAGACCTGGAAATGGAGGCGAAAGCCAAGTCACAGAAAAGAAGATTAGTTGTCAGTGTCAGTGTAGGCCAATTAAAATGAGATCACACCTTATAGGACTATAGGCATGGGGTGTGAACGTGCAGCCCACAGAAGAGAGACTGGAGATTTTGATAAACACATAGAAAGCTTCCAAGTTTCACTGAAAAGTGGGGAAATATGAATTAAACAATGACTGTTTTCACACTATAAAATTGGCAAAATTTTAAATGGTGATAATTAGAAAAAAGGATACTTTTACACAATTAGTTGAAGTGTAAATGAGTCTCGCCAGTAAAAAGAGCAATTTACTGATATCTAGCAAAATGCATATAACCTAGATCCAACAGTTTCACTCCTCTTACATATTTTCACAGAGAGACATGTATAAGGATACTCACTGCAGCATCATTTTTGATAGTTAAAAATGAAGAAAACCTAATATAAATAGAGTAAGATAAATAAGATGTGATATATTCAATGCTGGCAGGTTTTACAGCCATTAAAAAGAAGGAATTATAAATAAGTGGCGCTTATGGCTGCTTGTTTGTATTTCTTCAGCATATATGATGTTGGGTGAAAAAAGTGAAATCACAGAATGATACACACAATGTTATCTGTCATCTAAGTAAACACAGGGGTGTGTGGCTGGCTCGGTTGGTAGAGCACGTGACTAGGGTCTGGAGGCCCCCACTGGGTACAGAGATTATTTTAAAAAATTAATACCATGGGGCACCTGGGTGGCTCAGTGGGTTAAAGCCTCTGCCTTTGGCTCGGGTCATGATCTCGGGGTCCTGGGATCAAGCCCCACATCGGGCTCTCTGTGCAGCGGGGGGCCTGCTTCCTCCTCCTCCTCTCTCTCTCTCTCTGCCTGCCTCTCTGCCTATTTGTGATCTCTATCTGTCAAATAAATAAAATATTTAAAATAAAATAAAATAAAAAATAAAAAATTAATACCTAAGAAAAAATTTTAAAAAGTCATCCAATACTATATAAAAAATAAATTAACACAGACACACATATGTAATGCCTTCTGTAGTTTATAGATAAAGAGATATGCACCCCAAAGTCATGAGTGGTAGCCTCTTGGGGTAGCGGGAAGAACAGGATGGGTCTGGGTCAGGTGGGCAAAGAGAACTTTATTATGAAAGAAAAACATGCTTTGACACGAACAAAACTGGAAGTAAATATAATAAAAAGTTAATTTTTAAAATTCTGGGTAGTGAGAATATGGGTGCTGCACTCTTCTTTGTAGTATACTTTTTTTAACTTCTAAGGGAAAAAAAAGAGAAAGTGCTTTGAAGATTTCTCAGACAAGGTAGCATCAGATATTTAGGGGGAATGAGAGCAGTATCAAATGGATGAAACCAAATCCTTGGTCATGATTGGACTCTTCAATGTCATCAGTTTCCCGTCGCAGTCGTGATCTCTCCTTGGCCCTTCCCGTCGCAGTCGTGCTCTCTCCTTGGCCCTGAGCTCTCTCCAGCAAGCCTTAGGACAGGGCGCTTTGGCATCATGCACTCGGGTGATTAAGGGGATCCTGGAATGTGGTTCTTTAGCCGGGAAGGCCTGCAGAGGGGACTGCGCCAACCCATTACTGACAGGCCAGGAAATGAAGCCAGAAGGAGGGGCTCCAGCCAGGCCCACAGGAGGCCAGGCAGGCATCAAGGCTCACCTTCACCCCCCAGCTCTAACACCACCTCCTCAGACAACAGCTCCAACCCTGGTCTAGGTTAGGCCTGTCAGGTCCCATCAAATGCTCTCCTAGCACTTTGTGCTCTCCCTGGCCCAAATTCATCACAATTATATTTAGTAACCAGCAGCTGGAATGCATGCTTAACACCGCATCTCTCATTCTCCTGCTCACTCCATGGTGAATGGTCTCTATTTTGTTCAGAGCTGTCATCCAACTTAGTTCAGAGCCTGTCCCTCAGGGACTCATCTGTTTAAACTGGAGTGCAGCCAGATTCCATGCTTCTCTTTGAGTGTTAATATTTAAAATGTTGACCGTGAGGACTTAATGATTCATAAAACAGGTACACATCCATGCAACCTACGACATGTATAACATTGTGCCACGTTCTTGGGAGTAAATTCAGGCTCGGAGACTTGAAATGACTTCACCAGGGTTACGTGAGCACTAAGTGGGAAGGCTGGGCTTTGAGCTGAGGTTTCTCTGATGCCAGGTCTTTTGGTTGATCCTCTGCACCACAGCGGCCAGATCAGTAGCTGGGATTACTAATTTTCCTTCCGTTCTTCACTTTTTCTTGAGTACTCTTCCCTCTTCTATCACCCCCACCCCTAAAGACCTTGCTTAGTTGAAAGCATCCGTGCTTCTGCCACTGCATCATCTCCTGCCCCTTCCTCCCTTTACCATCACCATCATCATCATCATCACCTTCCTCATCATGCTTCTCCTTAATATTGAAGTAGGAACAGACACAGACTGAATCAGGAAGTGCCAAACTGTGGACCCCACAGTCATCTCCCCAGAGCCCAGCTGAGTGTCTTATTCATAGGAAGTACGCAACAAATAGGAACTGGGTTGAATTGGTTTATTAACAAAGTAATGCTCTTTCCCCAACTTCTTACATTTAGACAGAGATGAAGGTAGCATTTTAGAGATGAAGGTAGCATTTATAACATATCACCTTCCGAGAAATGTAGTTTGGGTTGGGACTATTATGATCTGCTAAATAAAAGGCGCCCCATAGAATGGTGTGAAAAGATTAGATTCTTAGCAGCTGGAATCACCAAAACTCTCTCCAGTTCCCAGCCAGCGCTTGGAGAAAGGCCAGAACAGAGCTTCTTTGAGCTGTCACCACAGTCCTCTCACGGTAGAGGTCTCTTCTGTGTTTCTTGTAGGTGTTTCATTCTAGGCATGAGGATGTGTCCTCAGGCACCTTTTTATAGCACATTGTCCTTATCTATTTTTTTTTTTAAGCCTTGTTCCAGCTCCTGGAAGAAGCCTGCATGAAATGGTCATAGCAGCCAGACACTGATACTGTTCTACAATGGCAACTCCTGTACCTTGTGTCCGTTGTTGCTATGAGGGACGGGTTGCTGACCCGTTATATATGAAGACAAAGAGACTCTCTCACACACAAGTCAGTGCCCTGTTGCTCTTCAGTTGTGAGGAAACAAGAGAATGCCTATGCCACTTGGGAAGAATAAGTGATGTGCTTAATCAGGAACAGTCACACCAAGTATTCTCAGGCACTGTAGTCAGGTTATTCGACACTTTTAAATAGAGAGTCTGAAACTTGATAGCATGGTGTTCTGTCCTCAACAGTACAGATCAGAGGGCGTCTGGGTGGCTCAGTCAGTTAAGCAGCCAATTCCTGATTTTAGCTCAGGTCATGATCTCAGGGGCCTGGGGTCAAGCTGTGGGTCACACGGGGCTCCACGCACAGCAGGGAATCTGCTTGAGGATTCTCTTCCTCTCTGTCCACCCCTCCCCCTTCTTGCATGCTCTCTCTCTCTCTCTCAAATAAATAGATCTTAAACAAATAAAAATACAGATCAGAGATTGGCAAGCTGGTCCATGAGCCAAATCTGTTCTATGAGCTAAGAATGACTTTTGGAGATAAATATTTGTAATCAAAATGATGAAGGGGAATACTAATTTTGAATCTCATTTCAACAAATGTTATTTCCCGAAAAAAAAGCCATTCTTGGGGCACCTGGGTGGCTCAGTGGGTTAAAGCCTCTGCCTTCGGCTCGGGTCATGGTCCCGGAGTCCTGGGATTGAGCCCCGCATCGGGCTCTTTGCTCAGCGGGGAGCCTGCTTCCTCCCCTCTCTCTCTGCCTGCCTCGCTGCCTACTTGTGATCTCTGTCTGTGAAATAAATAAAATATTTTTTTTAAAAAAGCCATTCTTCTCATTGGCAGACCTATATTACAAAATATTGTATTCAATTATTATTATCATATTTTGAATTTCAACATTAAAACTTTGGGAAATTTGTTCTCTCTTGTTATATAAGGGCTGGCCAAGCCTAAAATATGTATTATCTATCCCTTTACAGAAAATTTACCAGTCACTGCTCTAGACCTTTCCAGACTCATCTCCTGCCATGTCACTCCTCACACTTGGAACACTTGTCATATCTGAATGTCTGTGATTCTCCACAATGCATAGCTAGCCCTCCAGGCTCCAGCTCTCCCTTCTGCCTGGAATGTGCCACCTCATGCCTGCCTGATTATTTTACCTATGGAAATCAGACTGATGCTTCAAGATCCAGTTCAGATGCTACCCTCCCTTCTGAAGTCTTCCCGGATCCTCCAGGCCAGACTCAAAAATAGTCACAGAAAATCTTTTTTTTTTTTTAAAGATTTTATTTATTTATTTGACAGAGAGAGATCACAAGTAGGCAGAGAGGCAGGCAGAGAGAGAGAGAGGAGGAAGCAGGCTTCCTGCAGAGCAGAGAGCCCGATGCGGGGCTCGATCCCAACACCCTGGGATCATGACCTGAGCCGAAGGCAGAGGCTTTAACCCACTGAGCCACCCAGGTGCCCCGAAAATCTTTTATTTAAGCATTTCACGGTTCTCTTTCCAGAAATTCAAAATCTGTGCACACAGAAGGGCAAAATTGCCTCTTTCTATTAGCTGAGTGGTACTCAACCCCACTTGGGATAATGATGATGAGAATAGCTGTCTTTTACTGAGTGGTTACTATGGGCTAGGTACTATGCTAAATAGTGTACATATATCATTATTCATTTGTTCAATTAATATCTATTAAGCATCTGCTAAATACCATGCAGTGAGCCTGGTGCTGGGAGTACAATGGTATATAAGACAGGTGAGGGGTGCACCTGGATGGCTTAGTTGGTTAAGCATCTGCCTTCGGCTCAGGTCATTATCCCAGGGTCCTGGGATCAAGCCCCATGTCAAGCCCCATGGCCGGCTCCCTTCTCCCTCTACCCCTTCCCCATTCGTGTGCTCGCATTCTCTCTCTCTCTCCCCCAAATAAATAAATAAAATCTTTAAAAAAAAAAAAAAAAGACAGGCAAGAGAGTCACAAGTCACAAACTTAATGGAATATTTGGTCTTTCAACAACTTTGCAAGACATATATTATTGATTCTATTTTACCACTGAGGAAGCAAAATCTGACAAGAGAGGTTAAGTAACTTGCCCAAAGTCATATAGTTAACAAGTGGTGATCAGAATTTGAACACAAGTCCCAAGATAAAGCTAGACATCTGAGAGGAGCTGAAATTACTAGTAAGTATTGTACTTTTAAGTGGCCTTCCTTGTTCTTAGCTCATTGTTAAAGACCTGCAGGAAGGAATATATAGCTCCGAACCTCTTGCCTTCCAAATGGAACTAATTCCACACTTTTGACACACTGCACAGGGACACCTCCTTCAGAAAGTGGTCCCTGATTCAGACTGAGGCAGACTCGCCCCCCCTTTCCTCTAAATCTCCATGGTATCTTCTCCATATTTCTACTATTGCACATGCTACTAAAACTATAATTTTCTCAATGTTTCTCTTGCTAGAGCTCTTTTTAGGACAGGGAATATGTGCAATTCATTTCTATATCCCCATGTCCTAGCATAATGCCTGCTACACGACCTGACAGAAATTTGCTGAGTGGATAACTGAAAGACTTTCATTGGTTACTGACTCTAGTCTGTTCTCTTGATGATAACAATAAATGCGGCCAGCACTTAGTGTGATGGGCGTGCACTGGGGGCAAGTGTTATCTCCCCCCCCATCTTCCTTACAACTTTTCAAGGTAACATAGATTTTTAAGTTACAGAGAAATGATTCAAGCCTAGTTTTAATGGTCAGCAAATCCTTGATGGGACACCAGTACACCTCCCAGGACTCATCCCGCTATCCATCCATGAATCTTCCAACAAAACTGACCAGCCCTCGTTGTGGCCCTAGAGATCTCTGGCCCCTGATTTGAACCCTCAGCAGGCCCTGCTTGGTGCTTTGGACGCTTGTATCCATGTTACCTGCATCATAAGATGGCAAGCTCCTATGAGTGGGGATCATGAGCTCTGCACCGTTAATCCTCAGAGTCCATAGCCCCAGCCTTTGCATGCTCTGAAGATGCTGCACTGAACTCAGAATAAAAATAATATTAACTCTACTGCATTATTATTATTATGCTATTATGATCAAATAAATCCAGCCTAATTCCCTGCTTTTACAGTATAAGCCTCTTTCACAATGGAATAAAAGCCCTGAAGGATGAGAGGGATTTAGAAGGAAGATGGGAGGAGAGCAAGAGGGAAAACTGGGAGCAAAACCCAGCCACAGTTATACATAGGGCTGGTCAAGGCCCAGGTCAGACTGTGATTTGGCTAGATCACCTGCTGGGGCCCCCATGATTGTAATGTACAACCAGAACTGAGAAGCGCCAGAAAAAAGCATCAGGTGAGCTCGGGAAACAGTGGGCAAAAATGCTGGGAACAATCAGACAGGTCAGATCCTGGTAAGCCTCGACTGCAGCCCGAGGTGCTAGGCCTTGCTCTGGATGGGAAGGGAATCTGCGGAGAGTTCAGGATAAGGAGGAGTGAGATGGGTAACCCTCTCCCATTGCAAAAACAAGTTGGTGAAGGAGAACAGCATGGGCTTAGGAGAGTGGAAGCCAAAAAGACAGCACAAAGTCACTGCATGAAATAGACAGTGACCACAGGGAGCAGCACTGTGGAGGAGGCAGTGTTTGAGGGAGCTACTTATGGTGCAGTTTGTGGCTGGGAGCCTAAGTCCAATTTTCCCACCAAAAGAGGTTACTCCAGGCTTAGTCCTGCAGAAGCGTCTTTATTCAGTTGGGAACAAATATACATTGGCAATGGGCTATGCTGGTCCAGTGAGGCTAGGGAAGGGTACTATGATGCTTTACATACAAGTGGGATAGTTCTTGCAGGGAACATGGAGGCTGGAGGTAGGGGAGGCAAGAAATGGGGACAGAGCTGGGACCTGTGCTCTCATTCCACATAGACACCAACCCATCCTCATCCCCGACTGACTCTTCTTCCGACTGACTCTTCTTCCGCCTAACCTTATGTCAGTGCTGGTTGGGCCCCGCCCCCAACGGTCTCTTCTTCCCACCCTCTTTATGCCCCACTCACTCTGATGCCTGTGGGTTTGATCCTCACTGACAGCTCCGGGTCCAGATCTTTTCTGTTCTGCTTTTTGTCTTGAACATCCAACCTCGATCTCCATTTACTTGGCTTGTACATTGTTTTGAAATTTGGGGTTGAGGTATAACATACATAGGATGAAGTCCATAAACCTTAATTGTTTGCATGTCTAGATCCACATAATCACCAACCAGATCAACATACAGAACAATTCCAATATCTCAGTAGGTTCTCTTGTGCTCCTTCTCAACTAGTTAACTGCCCTATCCCAGAGATCACCACTATTCTGATTTCCACCACCGTCAATTCCTTTGGCCTATTTTTGAAATCCATATAAATGGGATCATTCAGTAAGTGTCTTGTATCTGTTCCTTTCATTCATCACCACGGCTGTGGGATATATCCATATTATAAAGTACTGCAGTAATTTTACTTTTCATACAAGAGTGGTTCTCACCAGGGGCAATTTTTCCCCCTGCAGGGGTCTTCTGGCAATGCCTGGAAACATTTCTAATGCTCACGGCTTATCGAGGGTGAGGGTGCAGTGGGGAATGCTACGGCATGGGGTGGAGAGAGGCCAGGGATGCCATAAGGCAGAGGACAACTCCTCACAACAAAGAATTATCCAGTTCAAAATGTCAGTAGTATACAATGGTAAAAATATTAGATTGGCAGCAGACTTATCCACAGAGACCTGGCAGGCCAGAAAGAACTGGCATGATATATTCAGAGCACTAAACGAGAAAAACATGCAGCCAAGAATACTTTATCCAGCTAGGTTATCACTGAAACTAGAAGGAGAGATAAAAAGCTTCCAGGACAAACAAAAACTGAAAGAATTTGTAAACACCAAACCAGCTCTACAGGAAATATTGAAAGGGGTCTTCTAAGCAAAGAGAGACCCTAAAAGTATTATCAGAAAAGAACAGAGACAATATACAGTAACAATCACCTTACAGGCAATACAATGGCACTAAATTCATATCTCTCAATAGTTACCCTGAACGTAAATGGGCTAAATGCCCCAATCAAAAGACACAGGGTTTCAGAATGGATAAAAAAACAAAACCCATCAATATGCTGCCTACAAGAAACTCATTTTGGATCTGAAGACACCTCCAGATTCAAAGTGAGGGGGTGGAAAACAATTTACCATGCTAATGGACATCAGAAGAAAGCTGGGGTGGCAATCCTTATATCAGATCAATTAGATTTTAAGCCAAAGACTATAATAAGAGATGAGGGAGGACACTATATCATACTCAAAGGGTCTGTCCAACAAGAAGATCTAACAATTTTAAATATCTATGCCCCTAACATGGGAGCAGCCAACTATATAAACCAATTAATAACAAAATCAAAGAAACACATTGACAAGAATACAATAATAGTAGGGGACTTTAACATGCCCCTCAATGAAATGGACAGATAATCCAAGCAAAAGATCAACAAGGAAATAAAGGTCTTAAATGACACACTGGAGCAGATGGACATCACAGATATATTCAGAACATTCCATCCCAAAGCAACAGAATACACATTCTTCTCTAGTGCCCATGGAACATTCTCCAGAATAGATCACATCCTGGGTCATAAATCAGGTCTCAACCAGTATCAAAAGATTGGGATCATTCCCTGCATATTTTCAGACCACAATGCTCTGAAGCTAGAACTCAATCACAAGAGGAAATTTGGAAAGAGCACAAATACATGGAGACTCAACAGCATCCTTCTAAAGAATGAATGGGTCAACCAGGAAATTAAAGAAGAATTAAAAAAATCATGGAAACAAATGATAATGAAAACACAATGGTCCAAAATCTGTGGGACACAGCAAAGGCATTCCTAAGAGGAAAATATATAGTGATACAAGCCTTTCTCAAGAAACAGGAAAGGTCTCAAATACACAACCTAACCCTACACCTAAAGGAGCTCGAGAAAGAACAACAAAGAAAGCCTAAACCCAGCAGGAGAAGAGAAATAATAAAGATCAAAGCAGAAATCAATGAAATAGAAACCAAAATAACAATAGAACAAATCAACGAAATTAGGAGCTGTTTCTTTTGAAAGAATTAATAAGATTGATAAACCCCTGGCCAGACTTTTCAAAAAGAAAAGAGAAAGGACCCAAATAAATAAAATCATGAATGAAAGAGGAGAGATCACAACCAACACCAAAGAAATACAAACAATCATAAGAACATATTATGAGCAACTCTATGCCAACAAATTTGACAATCTGGAAGAAATGGAGGCTTTCCTAGAGACATATAAACTGCCAAAACTGAACCAGGAAGAAATAGAAAACCTGAATAGGCCCATAACCAGTAAGGAGATTGAAACAGTCATCAAAAATCTCCAAACAAAAGCCCAGGGCCAGATGGCTTTCCAGGGGAATTCTACCAAACATTTAAAGAAGAATTAATTCCTATTCTCCTGAAACTATTCCAAAAAATAGAAATGGAAGGAAAACTTCCAAACTCATTTTATGAGGCCAGCATCACCT